>PVIY010010468.1:0-10431 GCA_004026745.1 Myrmecophaga tridactyla
AATTTCGACCACTTTTTCTCTTTTTCCTACCTCTGTCACTGGATTATTTAGTGCATTTATACATTTCTTTTTTAAAATGCAATTTTACTTAAATATATTCATGTAACATACAATCCATCCAAAGTATACAGTCAGTGGTTCACAATATCATCACATAGTTGTGTATTCATCACCATGAGCAATTTTAGAACATTTTCATTACTCCAAAAAAAAAGAAATAAAAATAAAAAGTAAAACCCAAATCATGTTATATCCCTTATTCACCCCCTATTATTGAGCCTTAGCATTGGTGTGGTACATTCATTACTAATGATGAAAGAATATTAAGATGTTACTGTTAACTATAGTCCTTAGTTTGCAATAGGTACGTTTTCCCCATATGCCCTTCTATTACTATCTTCTTGTAATAATGTCATACATTTGTTCTAGTTCATGAAAGGGTTTTTTTTTTAATTTGTGCAGTTAATCATAGTCATTATCCATCATCATAGTCACTATGTTACGCATTCCCATGTTTTAACCTCCAGCTTTCCTTCTGCTGACATACATAACACTAAACTTCCCTTTCCATCACATTCACCCACAATTCGCACTGCTTATTATACTCACAATAATGTGCTACTGTCACCTCTGTCCATTTCTGAACGTCTAAGTCCAACCTAGTAAAAAATTCTGCACATATTAAGCAACTGCTCCCCATTCTCTAGCCTCATTCTATATCCTGCTAGCCTGTATCCTAGATTCTATGTCTATGATTGTGCATATTATAATTAGTTCATATTAGTGAGAGCATACAATATTAGTCATTTTGTGTCTGGCTTATTTGATGTAACATAATGTCCTCAAGTTTCATCCATGCTGTTGTGTGCTGCAGGACTTCATTCCTTCTTGCTGCTGAATAATATTTCCTTGTATGTTATGTACCACATTTTGTTTATCTATTCATCTCTTGCTGGACACTTGGGTTATTTCCTCATCCTTTGGCAATTGTGAATAATGCCGCCATAAACATCAATGTGAAAATGTCTGTTTGCATCCCTACTTTCAGTTCTTCTGCGTGTATACCAAGTAGTGATTGTCGGATCATAAGGCAACTCTATACTTAGCTTTCTGAAGAATTGCCCAACAGTCCTCCGCAGTGGTTATACTGTTTTACATTACCATCTGTATTGAGTAAATGTTCCTATTTCTCCATATCCTTTCCAACACTTTTAGTTTTCTGTTTGTTTAATAGTGGTCATTCCAGTAGGTATAAAATTGTGGTTTTGATTTGCATTTCCCTAATAGCTAGTGAAGCTGAGCATCTTTTCATGTGCTTTTTAATCATTTGTATTTCCTCCTTGGAAAATGTTTATTCATTCTTTTTGCCCATTTTTAATTGGATCGTCTGTCTTTTAATTGTTGAGTTGTGGGATTTCCTTGTATATTCTGGATATTAAATCCCTATCAGATACGTGGTTTCAAAATATTTTCTCCCTTTTTCACCCTCTTGACAAAGTCCTTTGAAGCACTGAAGCCCCATTTATCTATTTTTTCTTTCACTTTGGGTGTAAGGGCTAAGAAAGTACCACCTATCACTAAATATTGAAGATGTTTCCCCACATTTTCTTCTAGTTTTATGGTACTAGTTCTTGTACTTAGAAAATGCATCTTTGATCTTTGATCCATTTTGAGTTCATTTTTGTATAGGGTGTGAGATAGGGAGTCTCGTTCATTTTTTTTGGATGTGGATATCCATTTCTCCTAGTACTATTTATTGAGAAGACTCTTCTGTGTCAGTTGAGTGGACTTGGCAGCCAAATAAAAAATCAATTGATCATAGATCTGAGGGTCTTTTTCTGAACTCTCAATTCTATTTCATTGATTGATATATCTATCTTTATGCTAGTACTTTGCTGTTTTGATCACTGTGGCTTTATAATATGTTTAAAGTGAAGAAGTGTTAGTCCTCCCACTTCATTCTTCTTTTCTGGCTTTTTGAGGGCCCTTACCCTTCCAATTAAATTCGATAATTAGCTTTCCATTTCTGCAGAGAAGGCTGTTTGAATTTTGATTGGCATTGCATTGAATCTGTAGATCATTTTGGGTAGAATTGACATCTTAGTAACATTTATCCTTCTACTCCATGAACTTGAAATGTCTTTCCACTTATTTAGGTCTTTTTTGATTTCTTTTAGCAATGTTCTGTAGTCTTCTATGTGTAGGTCCTATACATCATTGGGTAAGTTTATTCCTAGATATTTGATTCTTTTCCTTGCTACTGTAAATGGAATTTTTCAATTGATTACCTCCTTGGATAGCTCATTACTAGTGTATAGCAATACCACTGATTTTTGTGTGTTGATCTTGTATCCCTCCACTTTGCTGAATTCGTTTATTAGGTCAAGTAGCTTTGTCATGTTTTTTTTTTCGGGTTTTCTAAATATAAGGTCATGTCATCTGTGAATAGTTAAAGTTTTACTTCTTCCCTGCTGATTTGGATGCTTTTTGTTTCCTTTTCTTGCCAAATTGGTCCAGCTAGAACTTCTAGCGCAATGTTGAATAACAGTGGTGATAGTGGGCTTCCTTGTCTTGTTCCCAATCTTAGAGAAAAAGTTTTCAGTCTCTCACCATTGAGTATGATGTTAGCTGTGGGATTTTTGTAAATGCCCTTTGTCATGTTGAGGAAGCTTACTTCTATTCCTGTCTTTCAAAGTGTTCTCATCAAGAAAGGATGCTGGATTTTGTCAAATTTGCCTTTTCTGCATCAAACTAGATGATCATGTGATTTTCCCTTTTGATCTGTTAATGTGGTGTATTATATTAATTGGTTTTCTTATGTTTAACCACCCTTACATACCTAGAATAAAACCCACTTGGTCATGTATATAAGTCTTTTAATATGCTGTTGGATTCAATTATCAAGTATTTTGTTGAGAATTTTTGTGCCTATATCCATTAGGAAGATTTGGTCTGCAGATTTTTGTGTGTGTGTGTGCAGGGGAGAGTTTTTAATGCAATTTTATTGAGATAAATTCATATACCATATAATCATCCAAAATGTGCAATCAGTGGTTCATAGTATCATCATATAGTTGTGCATTCATCAACACAATCAATTTTTGAACATTTTCATTACTCCAAAAAAATAAAAATAAGAATAAAAAATAAAAAGGCACACCCCAAGCATCCCAAACCCCTTTCCACCCCTATTACTTATTTATTTATTGTCTTTATTTTCTTATTTATCTGTCCATACACTGGATAAAGGGAAAGTCAGTCAGAAGGTTTTCACAAGTCTCATGGTCATGCCATAAAAGTTACATTGTTTTACAATAATCTTCAATACGCAAGGCTACTGGATTGCAGTTCAACAGTTTCAGGTACTTCCTTCTAGCTATTCTAATACACTAAAAACTAAAAAGGGATATTTATATATCCCCGAATATATCTATAATCTCCAGAATAACCTCTCAACTCTTTGAAATCTCTCAGCCACTGAAATTTTTTGTGTTTCATTTCTTTTACCTCTTTTGGTCAAGGAGGCATTCTTGGGGTTGCAAGGGTAGTTCAGTGGTAGAATTCTCACCTGCCATGTGGGAGACCCAGGTTCAGTTTTTTGGCCCATGTACTTCCCCAAAAAACAAACAAACCAACCAATAAACAAAAATTCAACAAATGGTGCAATATCAGGATACTCACATGGAAAAAGATGAAATGTGACCCCCACCATGCAACGTTAAAAAAGAAGGCATTCTCAATCCTGTGATGCCAGGGCCAGGCTCATCCCTGGTAGTCATGTCCCACATTACCACGGAGATTTACACCTGGGGTTCATCTTCCATGTAGGGGGGAGGGCAGTGAGTTTAGCTGCAGAGTTGGCTTAGAGAGGCCACATCTGAGCAACAAAAGAAGTTCTCCGGAGATGACTCATAGGCCTAATTATTGGTAGGCTTAGTTTCTCCTTTGCAGGAATAAGTTTCGTTAAGGGCAAGCCCCAAGACTGAGGGCTTGACCTATTAAATTGGTAGCCCCCAATGCTTGCAAGAATATCAGAAATCCCCCAGGTGGGAAGTTTAATTTTTTCACTTTTTTCCCCAGGTCATCAAGGAGACTTTGCAAATGCTTTTTATTTTCTACCCGGATTACTCTGGAATGTATCGGGGCATCACACTAACCTATACAAACCAACAAGATCTCACTCCCTACTCAAGGTTCCATGTAATTATGGTGTTCAAATTTGTAGTTTTCTTTAACAGGCTTTGGTATTAGGATGATGTTGCCTTCACAGAATGAGTTAGGTAGTGTTCCCTCTTCTTCAATTTTTTGGAAAAGTTTGAGCAAGAATGGTATTAATTCTTGGAATGTTGGATAAAATTTGCCTGTGAAGCCATCTGGCCCTGGGCTTTTCTTCATAGTAAGGTGTTCGTTGACTGATTGGTTTGTAATTTATTTGCTGAGGTCTTCTATTTCTCTCAAGTCAATGTAGGTTGTGTGTTTCTAGGAAGTTTTCCATTTCATCTAAGTTGCATAATTGGTTGGCATGCAGTTGTTCATAGTATCCTCTTATGATCTTTTTTATTTCTTTAGGGTCTATAGTAATGAACCCCCTCTCATTTCTGATTTTATTTGCATCTTCTCTCTTTTTGTCTTTGTCAGTGTAGCTAAGAGTTTGTCGATTTTATTGATCTCTGTTGAGTCAACTGATTCTCTTTTTATTTCTCTCTATTGGTTTTTGTTCTCCCTTTCATTAATGTCTGCTTTAATCTTGGTTATTTCTTTCCTTCTGTTTGCTTTGGGATTATGTTGCTGTTCTTTCTCTAGTTTCTCCAGTTGCTCAGTGAGGCTGTTGGTTTTAGCTTTTTCCTCCCACGTTAATGTAGGGCTATAAATTTCCCTTTTGGCACTGCCTTCACTACATCCCATAAGTTTTGACATGTTGTGTTCTTATTGTCATTTATCTCAAGATATTTACTGATTTCTGTTGCAATTTGTTTTTTGATCCACTGATTATTTAAGAACATGTTGTTTGACTTCCATATATTTGTGAAATTTCCAGTTCTCTTGTTGTTATATTGATTTCCAGCTTCATTCCATCATGATCAGAGAAAGTCCTTTATATAATTTCAGTCTTTTTAAATTTGTTAAGACATGTTTTGTGCTTCAGCATATGGTCTATCCTAGAGAACATTCCATGAGCACTTGTGAAGACTGTATATCCTGCTGTTTTGGGGTGCAGTGTTCTATTTATGTCTGTTATGTCTGGTTCAATTATCATATTATTTAGGTTCTCTGTTTCCTATTGATCCTTTGTTTAGATGTTCTATCTATCGAAGACAGTGATGTGATGAAGTCTCCCACTATTATTGTAGAGACATCTATTATTACTCCTTTCAGTTTTGCCAGTGTTAACCTTATGTACTTTGGGGCACCTTGATTGGGTACATAAATATTTATGACTGTTATTTCTTCTTTTATTTTAATGCAGTTTTATTGAGATATATTTATACAGCATACAATCCATCCAAAGTATAAAATCAAGGGCTTACAATATCATCACATAATTCACCAGGACTTTCAATTTTTTATCATCAGTTTATATTCATCACCATGGCATTTTTAGAATATTTGCAGCATTCCAGAAAAAGAAATGAAAAGGAAAAAACCCATACATCCCATACTCCTTGCCCTTCACTTTCATTGACCACTAGTATTGCAATCTACCCAATTTTTTTTCTACCCCTTATCCCCCTGCCCATTATTTAATTATTTTTGTCCTTATTATTTTTACTCATCTATCCATATCCTGGATAAAGGGACCATCAGCCACAAGGTTTTCACAATCACATAGTCACATTGTAAAAGCTGTATAGTTATACAATCGTCTTCAAGAATCAGGGCTGCTGGAATACAGTTCAACAGTTTCAGGTACTTCCCTCTAGCCACTCCAATACAACATAAATTAAAAGGAGATATCTATAGCATGCATGAGAATAATCTCCAAGATAAGTTCTCAACTCTGTTTGAAATCTCTTAGCCACTGAAGGTTTATTTTGTCTTATTTCTCTCTTGCCCCATTTGGTCAAGAAGGCTTGCTCAATCCCATAATGCTGGTCCTGCCTCCTCCGCAGGAGTCATGTCCCAGGTTGCCAGGGAAATTTACACCCCTGTGACTTTTGTCCCATGTAGGAGAGAGGACAGTGAATTCAACTGCCAAGTTGGCTTAGAAAGAGAGGCCACATCTGAGCAACAAGAGAGGTTCTCTGAGGGTGACTCTTAGGCATAATTATAAGTAAAAGGCTTAGCTTCTCTTTTGTAGGAATAAGTTCATAGAGGTAAGTCCCAAGATCGAGGGCTTGGCCTATTGATTGTCCTCAAGGCTTGCAAGAATATCAGAAATTTCCCAGGTGGGAGAATTTATTTCCTCCTTTTTCCCCTAAGGCGACTTTGCAAATATTTTTTTATTCTCTACCCATATTACTCTGGGATGTATTGGGGCATCACACTAACTTGTACAAACCAACAAGATGTCTCCCAATTCAAGATACCATGCAATCATGGCATTTGAATAAACTGATCATACAACCTAAACTGGACAATGTGCTACCCAAAATATAAATTTTGTACCAAATAAACATCTCTTTCTTTGATCTCACACAGAAGTTGAAGTTTTAAAATATAGACCATATCATCCTTTACCCTGTATTCTGATTTACCTTAGTTCTATCCAGATCAGCTTCATTCATATCTCTAGTTGAAGTCTGATCACTTTTTCAACTTTTTCTTAACAGTGCTATATGGGATAATGCTGACTATCATAGCTTCAGAGCTCTAACTTTTAGTCTCAGGTTTCACACAAATATGCGAAGTTCTTGGAATGACCAGGTTATATACAAATAGCTCAGCATCTCAAAATTTAGAAATAACAGTTAAACAACTCAGGAATAGATGTGACTGCTATAAGAGCTTATAATCTATGAATCCTTACAGTAGGTCCCAACCTGATAACCCATACTCTCAACTTCAGTTCTCTGAGTTTGTATATTATAGCTAGTCCTTATGAGTGAGGAATGAAAATATTTGTCTTTTGTTTCTGACATTTCATTCAACATACTGGCCTCAAGGTTCATTCACCTAGTTGCAGGCCTCACAACTTCATTTCTACTTGCCGCCTTGCAGTGGTCCATTGTATGTATACACCATAGTTCCCCCTTCCATTCCTCAGTCAACGTACCCTTAAGCCACCGAAAATCATCGGGAACACTGCTGCCATAAACACCAGTGTGCAAATGTTCATTTGTGCCTCTACTCTCAGTTCCTCCAAGTATATACCTAGCAATGGGGTTGTAGGATCGTATGGCAACTCCACACATAGTCTTCTGTGGACCCACCACACTGCCCTCCAGAGGGGCTGCACCACTCTGCTTCCCTACCAGCTGAACTGGTACATCTCTTTCTCCACGTTTTCTCCAGTACTTGCATATCTCTGTTCATTTTTAAACAGTTTTATTCGAACATCATACAATCCAACCTAAGTAAAAAATCAGTGGTTCCTGGTATAATCACATGGCTATAACTTCACCACCACAGTCTATATGAGAACATTTTCTTTTCTTCTGCAAAGAATCCCATACCCATTTCCCAGTTATTGTCATTTTGTTTTGGCGTATTGCCTTTGTTACATTCAATGGAAGCATATTGCAAGAACTATAGACCCTGGTTTGCATTGATTGTATTTTTTCTGTATACCATCACATTTTCAGCACCTTGCAATTTTGAAATTCATTTTTCTCCCTCATGTAAAAACATTCTTATATTTGTACATTTAATCACCATCATTGTCCACTCTAGACATTGCTAAGTTATACCATCTCAGTCTTTGTCCTCTATCTTTCTTTCTGGTGTCATACATGTCCCCAGCCTTCTTCCTCAACCATACTCACATGCAGCTTCATTCAATGTACTTATATTATTGTGCTATTGCTGGATCTTTACAATTATTCCTGTTGAACATTCTGTACTCCTCAGCACCAAATGCCCAATCTTTACCCTCTTTCTATCTCCTGATTTAGCCTGTGTTCTTAATTTTAACTCTCAAAGTTCACTCATTAATGTTAGTTCATATAAGTGAGACCATACAGCATTTGTCCTTTTGTTTCTGGCTAATTTCACTCAGCATAATGTCCTCAAGGTTCATCCACATTGTTACATGTTTCATGACTTTACTTTGTCTTACAGCTGCATAATATTCCATCATTATGTATATACCACAGCTTGTTTAGCTCCCCATCTGCTGATGGACATTTGGGCTGTTTCTATCTCTTGACAATCATGAATAAAGCCATTATAAACACCGGTGTCCAAATATCCGTTTGTGTCCTTGCCTTCAGTTCCTCTGAATATATATCTAGTAATGGGATTGCTGAATCATATGGCAACTCTATACTTAGCTTCCTGAGGAACCACCAAACTGCCTTCCAGAACAGTTACATTGTTCTGCATTCCCTCCAATAGTAAATAAGTGTGTCTCTTTCTCCACATCCTCACCAGCACTTGCCATTTTCTGGTTTTTATTTTTTTAATAATGGTCATTCTAGTGGGTGTGAAGTGATATCTCATTGTGGTTTTGATTTGTACTTCCCTAATAGCCAGTGAAGTTGAACATCTTTTCATATGCCTTTTAGCCATTTGTATTTCCTCTTCTGAAAAGTGTCTGTTCAATGTCTTTTTGCCCATTTCTTAAATTGGGCTGTTTGTCTTTTTTTTTGTTGAGTTGTAGAATCTCTTTATATATTCTTTATATATTCTGGACATCAAACTGTTATCTGATATCCCATTGTATAGGCTACCTTTTTATTTTCCTGACAGAGTTCTTTGATGCACAAAAGTGTTTAATTCTGAGGAGCTCCCATTTATCTGTTTCTTTTTTCATTGCTTGTGCTTTGGTTTTAAGGTCTAGGAAACTACTTCCTATCAAAAGATTTGTAAGATATTTCCCTGAATTTTCTTCTAAAAGTTTTGTGGTCTTTAGTTCTAATGTTGAGGTCTTTGATCCATTTTGAGTTAATTTTGGCATAGGGTATGAGATATGGGTCCTCTTTCATTTCTTTTGCATATGGATATCCAGTTCTCCTATTTTGAGTTAACTTTGGCATGGGGTATGAGATATGGGTCCTCTTTCTTTTGCATATGGATATCTAGTTCTCCTGATACCATTTATTGAAAATGCTGCTCTGTCCCAGTTAGATTGGTTTGATCGCCTTATCAAAGATCCTTCCTTCCAGTTTGCAATAGCACACATCTTTTCTGGCTAAGGCTTTATTAGAATTATCTTTAGAGTCCACATTTCTATCAACAGTCTCTTCAAAGCATTCTAGGCCTTCTCTATCCAGCTCCTTACAGCTCTTCCAGAATCTTCCCATTATCTATTTAAAAAACTGTTCCAGCATATTTGGTATTTGCAAACTGCAGCAGCATCGCACTTCTCTGGTACCAAAATCTGGTTTATTAAACTGGCAAAAAGTGATATACCAGAAAGGAACAGCCTTTAAAAAGGGAATGTATTAAGTTGCAAGTTTTCAGTTCTAAGGCTGTGAAAAGATGTCCAAGTTAAGGGACCAACAAGAAATTACTTTCACTCAAGAAAGGCTGATGCCATCCAGAACACCTCTGTCAGCTGGGAAGGCACATGGTGATGCCTACTAGATTCCTCTCATTATATAAGGCTTCCCCAGGGGAAATTTTCCTTCAGCATTTCCAAAGGTCTCTGGCTATGTGGTCTCTCATAGATAAACTATCCTTTACATCTTAATGCATATTTCCCTTACCTCCTTGAATTGATTCAGGAGATTTGTTTGAACATCTTTATTAGTTTTTCCAAATTCTGTGTCTCCTCCAACTTTTTCATTTATTCCTTTGACTGGGCCATACCTTCCATGTTTTAGTATGCCCTGTGATTTTTTGTTGTTGTTGATTGCTGGTCATCTGATTATTTTGATGGGTCTATTCTGAAGATCAGTTTCTCTCTCATCTAGGATTTAGTTGTTGCCTGGGTTTATATTAGGGCACTACTTTGACAGTTGGATTGTCCGTATTTTCAAGTCAAATCAGGGCTGTGTACCTGTGCAGGAAATATAGACCAGCTCTGATAGGCCTGGGATAATCTCTCTGAACTCTGAAAAGCCCTGCTTTTTCCCCCTGCATTTCCAACCTGCCCAGCAGATGGTGCTCTTCAGTTACTGATTTACCCTCAGAAAGTATTTAAATCACGGAGCCCAGCAACATCTGACCAAGTGGGGCTGAAACTGGGGTTACTGTGCTCTCACTTTGTCAACCAATATCTGACTCAGTGTAGGGCTATATCCCCCTCAGTACTTATAGCAGAGGACACCCACAGCCACCCAAGTCTGCAGCCACCCCCCAGGCAAGGATCAGGCCTCCTGCAGCTGCTTC
>PVIY010010468.1:10531-42186 GCA_004026745.1 Myrmecophaga tridactyla
CTTCTGGGAGAGCCCAGCTGCAAGGCCAAGTAAGCATCCTTTCTGATTGCTGCGCCACATTGGGCTGTTAAATATTGATATTTTCATATCAGTTTGATATTTTTATATAAAGATTTAAAAAATATTACCCCATGCATAAGGAACCATAATACTTGTTAGAAAGTGGTGCAGGCCTAAGGAAAGACAGAGATTGTGTGCAATGTGAGATAGGAAAAAGAGGTTAGACCCAGTGTGGGCCTTGAGGAAAATCTTTGGGAAAAAATGGATTTGAGCTTTGAAGGTCTCTAGTATTTGGACAGACTGAGAGGGGGAAGAAGGTCGTCATAGGCATAGGGAACAGTGCTCGCTTGTTCTTCATCCACTCATTTAGCACTATTTCTTGAGGATCCATTATTGGGGGGCAGTACAATATGTGGTGAAGAGCCTGAGTTTTGAAATCACACAGGATGAGGTGAATCCCAGTTTTGGCACTTTAATACTTGTGTGACCTGGAGCAAATAACCAACCTCTTGGTACCTCAGTTTCATGACATAACATGGGGATAATAATAGAACCTACCTCTTAATGTTATATGAGAAATGAGTTAATAATCTAAAGCAGTTGCACTCAAACTTTATATTGTATTAAAATCACCTGGAGGACTTATTAAAACAGAATACCAGGCCCCATCCCAAATTTCTGAGGCAGCAGTCCTTGGGTGGATCCTAAAAACTTGCATTTCAAACAAATTCCAAGTGATTTTGATCCTGCTGTTTTGTACATTAAGAATCACTGGCCTAAAGTGTTTAGAACAATGTCTGGCGTATACTAAGCACTACATAATTGTTAACCATTATTTTTTTTTATTTATTCTTCATATTTTGATTATTTAACTTATGCCAGATTTTGTACCTAGCTACTGGGTAAGATAAAAAATGAGCGTAAGATGTGATTCCTCTTCTCAAAAAAGTCACAATCTCATAGAGAGTCACTTGTAAAACAAACAATAACAATATTACAGGTGTTAAAATAGAAAGCAGTATAATGTACAAAGAGCATATACTTAGTCTGATGGATTTATTTTACTTAAATGACTAGCTGTATGACTGAATCAGTCAAATTAATTGTTTTGGGGGATCATAAAGTCAGAATCTTGGATGATATATATCCTGTTTTTTTACATCACTAATAATCTTGTAACATTTCTTAGCATGTTTTAGTAACTCATAGAAAGTGGTTAATATTTTAAAGTAGTTTGAGTAAAAGTCAAGTTTGAGTATATATTTTGAACGGTGTTCTGTTGAAGGAGATGGTTATTTTTAGTTGTGAAATTTTGGGTGACTTCTATATTGTTTTCTTTTTACATTATATTATTGCTTGAATTCTTTAAAATATCCTCCTAACTTGTCTCCTTATTTCCATTCTTGATCTCCCACCATTGCAACCCACTGTCTACACTACATTTTTTCAGAAACATGTCTGATCAAGCCATTCCTTTGCCTAAAAATCTTCAATGGCTTTTAAAATACAGTTCAAAGTCCTTAACATGATCTACAGGCCTGTGTGATTTAGTCTCCATTTGCCTTTCCAAGGCATCAGGCTCACCATTGCTCACCATGTTTAAGCTGTGCAAGGATTTTAGGACATGCAAGCCCCTCTCACCTTTTTACTTACTGTTCCTTTTGCCTGAACGATTCTTTCTCTTGCCCCACACCCTTCACCTGGCTGACTCCAATTTTCACTCCAGTCTCAGCTTAAATATTACTTCCCTGACAATCCTCTCTCACCTTCCCTCTGTTTCAGCCTATATTGCCCCTCTGCTTAATGTTCTCATAGGACCCTGTGCTGCCTCTTCGTAGCAATTGACACAATTGTAGTGATTTGGCTCTCAGTGTAATTTTTTTTGTTTGCTTAGGGTTGGTCTTCCCTGATAGTCTGTATGCTCCTTGAGATCAGGGACCATGCCTATTTTTGAATGAATGAACAATTAATAAACAATTAATGTAAATTAATTTAAAGTTTCACGGTGTAGTCTTAAAATCAATTGTATGCAGTAACCAAAATAGCCACACAGTGTCACTAATGTTTTAGGCCTTTAGGTGAAAGGTGAATAATTTGGTACGAAATTACAGTCTTGAAATATTCTGACTTGTTTTCTAGGGTTTAAAAAAAATTATCATATGTTTGATGTAATATTCTATTTCTCTTTTAAGCAGAGAGAATCTGTTTGTACTAGCATAAATGTAGGGAGGGTAAAGGTTTTATAAACTTATATCAGGCTTTCAATGTTGATTATAATAGATTAGTTTCAAAAGGCACAGTTTTTTGATACTTGTGTAGTATTTAGTTTTTAATGATAACAAAATAATTTTGCAAGCTTTTTGCCTCCTAAACTAGGGTATACCTTTTAAATAAGGGTAGTTATCTTTTTTTTTTTAATCTCTCCTCTCCCCAGCAGAGCCCTTGTAATAGGCACTCACGTGAATGAATGGATATTAGTATCCCTTTTCCTGACCTGAATTTTTTTTATACCCAAATCTTTGAAACCTCTCTAAAATCATATTTTTAATTAGCCTCTATTGAAAATGACAATAATATAAGTGCGGATGTATAATAACAATAATTTTCTTTTCTCTTGAAGCTGCATATGGCAGTACTTACAGTAAGTACACATTTAAAGACTCAAGCCTCTGGATGTACTTCATTGTATTGGGAAGTGAGAATTTAAAACAGTACTCTTTTCCTTCCCTCCTCCTGAATTTCTTTAGTTGTCCTATGACATTTTGGAATAAAAATAAATAGGATCTATTAGAAGTTTTAATAAAAGAAGAATATCGTTCTTTGATATATTATGATTTATGGGAAAAATATATGGATATATGTGTCTGCTTAATCTACTGGGTCTTAGGGTTTCATTTTTTAAGTTACTCTACAAACTCATAGCATTTTGTTTCTGAAGTTTTGTGGACTTACCTCGGGCATTACAGATGTCGTGTGTTATTAAGAATAGAAAGAAAATGAGAAGATACTATTGAGAGTCTTAGATAAATGACTTATTTAAAACCATAGCAAATTATTTAGAATTTATTTGTATCTCAGCCACAATAGTGGTAAATACTTGGTTATCTATTTCCTTATATTCAGTATTCACAGAATACTAACTATAAAGACTCTCTATGTTCACAAATAAGAGTTTATCTCTAGGTTGAAATAAATACATATAATTCATCACTCAACAGAGCACAAATTGAACTCTTTACATAGAAAATGTATTCTGTGAGAAGTAATCTCATAAATTTCAGAAGTTAAATGCTGTTTTTGCTTTTTTTTTTTTTCTTAAACAGCTTTACACAAATCCCAAGGAACCTGAGGTAAGAAGATACACATAGAGTTGGGCAGTATATGTATATTATATATAAATATTTACCTGAGTGGACACAGCAGATTATGTTTACTAGCAGAGTAACTCATAGAGACCTCTTTCATTGTTTTATTATAAGTTTGATAAATTCTTGGTAAGGAGATTTTTTTAAACTGAATGATGGAAAAAAGCACTGAGTAGAACTGGGCCTATTCCCTCACATGTTAATATCAAGAATCTCTACTTGTATAAAAAAACACATTTTACTATTTGTTACTTATTTATTTTAGCTGATTCTTAATCCATGCTGTTGTGGTCTTTTAGAAGAATAAATGAGATATGGCATAATTTTAACTTTTTTTTTTTTTTTGCCTCCCGAATTCTCTTCTTTTTGACCTGTGCATACATTTTTATGACTTTACCTTTTTATTTTTCTCTCTAGATTTCTTCCCTCTGCTTATTGAATCCTATTCATTTTTGAAGGCTAACTTATTTGTAAAATCTTCATGATGTCTTCTTTGACTACTCTGTCCTAATTTCTCCTTTCTCTAAATTCCTTTTCCAGTAGTACTCTACAATTTAACATTCTCGATTCATGTAAGTTACTTTATCTCCCCAACTAGATCGTGAGTTCCTGAGGACAAGAGTATTATCTTGTTTTCTGTCTCTCAGAGAGACTATCATGGTCCTGGAAATTTAATGTTTACTCACGCTACTATGAATGGTGGCTGTAGCTATGGCACAGAAAAGGAGGGTAGAAAGTCTTCTGCTCTTTCTTCTCATTCTACTCCTTTTGTCTTCCTTCTGGCTGTCTCTCCTTTTTCCTTTTCTCCCTTCCCTTTTTCTTTGTTTTCAGTTTTTCTTCTCTAAGTCTATGGTTTCAACCTGACCATTGTAATTGTAAATATTGCTTAACCTAACTGGTGGTGTTCAAGACTAAATTAAGCATTTTCAGCCTTTAATAGCCTTTCTTTGTAAGATTACAAATAGCTGTTTGAGCAAGGGGAAAGAAAACTAGTGCAAACAGGTGGGTAGCAGTTCCACAATGCCCAAACTAGTTCTACCTCTTTTAGCTCTTTTTATTTAGTTTCAAAGTGCTTTTTTTCTATAGGTTTGAGGGGAAGTTTTCCAAATCAAAGCCTGCTAGACTGTTAATAAGTTGATCATTTCCTTAATACAGTGTTTATCATATTTTCTTATATATGTAAAACTCCTCGTTTGAAACCAGTGATTTTAGGGTAGTGAGTGGAAAGACTGTTAAATGAGTCTTTATTTTTGACACAGGCAATATATATAATAGGAATTTAGAGAAAATAAAGCTTATTATATGTTAAGCTCTGAGCTATCATTTATGACCCAGAAAAAATATTTTGAATGTTTATAGATAGTTCCCTATAGCAGTCATCTCTAACTTCTCTGTGTCCATGGCATTCTTTTGATTATGAGAAAATACGATGCTATGTTTGAGGGTATTAAAGAACTCAAAATAATACCAAGCAAATCAACAATAATTGCAGTATAACTACTATTGTAGGATAGCAATGTCATGGTGCCTAAACACATCCGTGAGGTTATACTTTTATAGTTGTTGTCTGGTACCGTGTCAATGATACACCCATTTACTTCCCTGATCTCCTTCTGTTATGTACTCACAGGACACATTCTCACAGATTCAGCATTCTCACATACATGCAATCTTTGTTTTTCTTTTTTCTGATATTATGCTGTGTTTCTTGACTCATAGCCAGAGAAGGGTATCCTCCCCTAAACAAAATTGCACAAACACTAATAATACTAATATTTAGATGAAGCAAAAATACATTTTACACGTGGACTAAAATTTGCAGCAGTCTTATGAAGAATCTGTCATGGTACAGAAGTCTCTAAATCAAACAAATGTGCTTCCCTACTCCAGAAAGCTGAATGAATGACTATTCAGCCAAGTTAGATTTGGGGGGCATTGTACAAATTGTGGTACTTCTGCACATGAAGTTTTGTTCTAGTTGCTCCATCTTATGAAAGAGGTGAACTGATGAAGGGAACAAGTAGTGAAGAGGGATAATATAGCTTTTCTATAAGCACACAGTAAAAATATAAGGATTTATCAGTCTGAAGGGTATTAATAAAAGGTATAAATCAAAATATTAATCGTTAAATGTTTAGATGGCCTAATACATGATAGACCCACAAAAATTACTGTGTATGAATCTTTTTCGAATACAAATCTAGTTAAATCATAATTATTTAAACAGTGTCTTTTTGAGGTGGTCAACACCTACTTTTTTTTTTTTCCTATTTTGATCATTCTGTTCTACATACATAGTCAGTAATTAACAATATCATCATATAGTTGCATATCATCATCATGATCATTTCTTGGAACATTTGCATCTATTCAGAAAAAGAAATAAAACGAAAACAGAAAAAAAAATTTTACATACCATACCCTTTACCCCTTCCTTTCATTGATCACTAGCATTTCAAACTAAATTTATTTTAACATTTGTTCCCCCTATTATTTATCTTTATTCCATATGTTCTACTCATCTGTTGACAAGGTAGATAAAAGGAGCATCAGACACAAGGTTTTCACAATCACACAGTCACATTGTGAAAGCTGTATCATTATGCAATCATCTTCAAGAAACATGGCTACTGGAACACAGCTCTACATTTTCGGGCAGTTCCCTCCAGCCTCTCCACTACATCTTGAATAACGAGGTGATATCTATTTAATGCGTAAGAATAACCTCCAGGATAACCTCTAGACTCTGTTTGGAATCTCTCAGCCATTGACATTTTGTCTCATTTCACTCTTCCCCATTTTGGTTGAGAAAGTTTTCTCAATCCATTGATGCTGAGTCTCAGCTCATTCTATGGTTTTTCTCAATCCCTTGATGCTGAGTCTCAGCTCATTCTAGGATTTCTGTCCCACTTTGCCAGGAAGGTCCACACCCCTAGGAGTCATATGCCACGTAGACAGGGGGAAGGTGGTGAGTTTGCTTGTTGTGTTGGCTGGAGAGAGGGGCCACATCTGAGCAACAAAAGAGGTTCTCTAGAGGGTGACTCTTAGGCCTAATTTTAAGTAGGCTTGACCTATCCTTTGTCAACACCTACTTTTAATAGACTGCCTAAGAACTGAACAATAGATGGTTCCCTATTTCTAGCCACAATATGCTTTTAAAGACCTTGTTTTAAAATAAATCCTTATGAGTTGAAATCCTAACTGAGAGTGAATTCTATCTTGGCTGAATATTTTCTTATTCCACAAATACTGGGTTTCTTTTATGTGCCAGGTAATTTTCTTTTCTTTTCTTTTTCTTCTTCTTCTTCTTTTTCTTATTAGAAAAATTGTATATTTACAGAAAAATCATACAGAAAATAAAAGTTTCCATATACCTTCCCCTTTTATCAACACCTTGCATTAGTGTGGTACATTTGTTACAATTGATGACAGAATATTATCGTGATTGTACTATTAACTATAGTACATAATTTACATTATGGTTCGCTGTATTGTATAGTCCTATGGTTATTTTTTAATGCTTTAAAAATTGTATTGAAGTAACATATATATACCCTAAAATCTCCCCCCTTTAACCACATTCAAATATATAATTCAGAGCTGTTAATTATATTCACAATGTTGTACTACCATCACCACCCTTTATTATAAAAACTTTTTCATCACACCAGACAGAAACTCTGAACAATTTAAACATTAACTTCCCACCTCCCTACTCACTCCTCATTTCTAGTAACTTGTATTCTAGTTTCTGACTATATAAACTTCTTTATACTAATTATTTTATATCAGTGAGATCATACAGCATTTGTCCTTTTGTGTCTGGCTTATTTCACTCAATGGTAAGTCTTCAAGGTTAATCCACATTGTCACATGTATCAGAGCTTCATTCTTTTTTTTATGGCTAAATAATATACCATTTTATGTATATACCACATTTTGTTTATCTGTTCATCTGTAGACAGAGACTTGGGTTGGTTCCATCTTTTGACAATTGTGAGTAATGCCACCATGAATACTGGTGTGCAAATATTTGTTCAAGTCTCTGCTTTCAGTTCTTTGGGGCATATATCTTAGAAGTGAGATTTCTGGATGATATGATAATTCTATACTGACCTTTCTGAGAAACACCAAACTATCTTTCACAGAGGCTGCACCATTTTACATTCCCACCAACATTGAATGAGTGATTGTATTTCCCCATATCCCCTCCAACACTTGTTTTTCTTTGTTTTTTTAAAGTGGCCGTTCTTAGTGGGTGTGAAATGCTATCTCATTTTGGTTTTTATTTATATTTCCATGATGACTAATGATGTTGAACATTTTTTTCAGGTGCTTTTGGGCCATTTGTATATCACCTTTGGAGAAATGTCTATTTAAATCTTTATTTGTTTGTTTATTTATTTATTTTTGCATGGGCAGGCACCAGGAATCAAACCCAGGTCTCTGGCATAGCAGGCGAGAACTCTGCCTCTGAGCCACTGTTGCCCGCCCTATTTAAATCTTTTGAAATTTTTTTTTTTGTCTTTTTGTTGTTGAGTGGTAGGATTTATTATATATATTCTGTATATCCTTATTGAATATGTGATTTCCAAATATGTTCTCCCATTGAATAGGTTGTCTTTTCACTTTTGTGGTAAAATCCTTTGAGGTACAAAAGTTTTCAAATTTGATAAGATCATTATTTTTTCCTTTGTTGCTTGTGCTTTGGGTGTAAAGTGTAAGAAACCATTACCTAACACAAGGTCTTGAAGATGCTTCCTTATATTTTCTTCTAGAGTTTTATAGTTCTGAATCTTATTTTTAGGTCTTTGATTGATTTTGAGTTGATTTTTGTATATAGTATGAGGTAGGGGGTCCATGTTCATTTTTTTGCACATGGACATTCAGTTTTCCCAGGACCATTTGTTGAAGAGACTGTTCTTTCCCACCTGGGTGGACTTAGCACTCTTGTCAAAATTCTGTTTTCCGTAAACATGAGGATTGATTTCTGAGCTCTCATTTTGATTTCCTTGGTCTACATGTCTGTCCTTGTGCCACTATCATGCAGTTTTGATTACTATGGCTTTATAATAAAATTTGATATTGGGCAATGTGAATCCTCCAACTTTGTTCTTCATTTTCAAGATGGCTTTGGCTATTTGGGGTCCCTTACCCTTCTATAGAAATTTAATGATTGGCTTTTCCATTTCCGCAAAGAAGGCTGTCAGAGTTTTGATTGGGATTGTGTTGAATCTGTAAATCACTTTGGGTAGAATTGACATTTTAATGATAATTAGTCTTCTGATCCATGAACACAGAATGCCCTTCCATTTATTTAGGTCTTCTTGATTTCTTTTAGCAATGTTTTATAGTTTTCTGTGAAGTCCTTTACATCTTGGTTAGATTTATTCTTAGATATTTGATTCTTTTAGTTGCTATTGTAAATGAATTTTTTTCTTGATTTCTTCTTCAGATTGTTCATTACTAGTGTATAAGAAACAGTGATTTTCATATGTTGATTATGTACCCTGCCACTGCTAAATTTATTAGCTTTAGTAGCTTTATAGTGGACTTTTTAGGATTTCTGTATATAGGATCATGTCATCTGTAAATAGGGAGAATTTCACTTCTTCTCTTCGAATTTGGATGTCTCTTATTTATTTTTCTTGCCTAAGTGCTCTGGCAAGAACCTCCATACAATGTTGAATAACAGTGGTGACACTGGGCAGCCTTGTCTTGTTCCTGTCTTAGAGGGAAAACTTTCGGTTTTTAGTATTGAATATGAGTTAGCTCTGGATGTTTCAAACATCCCCTTTATCATTATTCCTAGTTTTAAGAGTTCTTTTTAAAGGGTGCTGGATTTGTCGGATGCCTTTTCTCCATCAATTGAGATGATCATGTGTTTTTTTCCCCTTCATTCTGTTAATGTGGTATAGTACATTAATTGATTTCTTATACTAATCCATTCTTGCATACCTGGAATAAATCTCACTTGGTCATAGTATATAATTATTTTACATAGTATTTTCAAGGTATAAAAACCCAGGAATGAAAGGTCCCTGGCTCTCTTGATGTTACATTCTTGTGAGGGAGAATAAACAATAAACAAGTAAGTAAAAATTAATAAAACTGACATTTAGTCATGATGCTGTGAAGAAAGTAAAAGATAGTGGTGTGCTAGAGAATGTCATGGTGGGGAGTGAAGCTGTATGTTCCAGAAACCCAAGGGCCTTTTCTGTCATGTACACTACTGTGACTCCAGTGCCTGGTACACAGTAGGGGTTCTGTAAATATTTGTTATATGAATGAATGGATTCTCAACTGGTTTCATTCATATTTACCTTTGTCAGGTATGTTGTTTTACTCTGTGCCTTAATTTCTCCAGCTACATGATGGTAATTAGAGTATTTGCTAACTAACTCATTTTTAGCATGGATAAGAAATTGTTATTTTTATATTTGTAAATATTATTCCTGAATAATGTAGTGCTCTGAAACAAGCAGGTATGTAGGAAGTATAGTAGGTATACAATGAAAATGTTCCTTACTTATTATCAAATGAGATTCTGGACTTCTTTAAAAATAATTTCTTTTTCTATTCCCTTGCTGTTTCTAGAAAGTGACTGAGATATACCAGTTCAAATTCAAATACACAAAAGAAGGGGCCACTATGGATTTTCACAGGTAGAATCTAATTGTTGAATGAACATGATAAGTTTGTAGGGTTGAGGTAAACGTAAGCTTCTTGAGGCCAGAGGTACATCTCCTACTTCTTTTGTCAGAAGCTTCTATGATTATTGCTTAAATATCTGAAATCCACAGATGAAGCTGGTGGCATCCTTTCCTTCCTTCCTTCTCCTCAAAGGTGGTATTTGTAGGTCTAAGGCAGTTAAATTTAGCGGTTAAGTTCTAACTCCCAATGCAAAAAGACCTAACTTTGAATCCTGGCTCTTTTAATGGTCATATAACTTTGGACGGGTAACTCAACCTCCCTAAATATGAGCATTGTCTTTTGCACAGTAGAACTAATAATAATCTACTTTAGGTCATTTGATTATTAAATTTAATGCAAATGTAAGGTTTTGCCCATCCCTAGCACATAGTAAACACTCAGTAATGGCACCTGGTGGTAGTGGTGATGATGGTTAGTCCTTAGTGGCAATGGTGAGCGGCACAGCAGTGGAAATTATATCAATAAGGTGGTCTACATGGTATTGAGCCGTAAGGTTCTTCTATCTATCGACTAACCCAAAGTGTCTCAGTTGCTATGCCAAATTATCCCATTAGTCATCAATCAGCCAGACAGTACCTAGGGTAGATGAAGCTCCTAGACTGTTTGCCTACAGATTCAAGCATTCACACCTCCTTACCCCAGCATGTCATACAATTATCATTTTCTATGTGTATCACTGTGTGGGGAAGACTGGTAGGCACTGCATTTTCTTACTAAGTCTAAAATTCTGAAGTTTAATATACTAATAGGTTAAATAACAAAGACAAGGATATTTGTTTCAAAGGTCCCCAGTGCAGATGGTGACGTTTTATTGAGGATCAATATTTATTCCTCTCCTAGTATCTTTTGGATTCAGTTATCAGGGCAGCCAGAAGGCATAGAGAGCTAAGTACAGCTGATGAGATGGAATAGAAGTAGATGGGGAAGGGAATACAAGGATAGTTCAGTGGTAGAATTCTCAGTTCAGTGGTAAAATTCTCGCCTACCATGCAGGAGAGCTGGGTTCGATTCCCACCCCATACACTTCCTGAAACAAATGAACAAGCAAAGAAAAAGAAAAAAACAAACAAAAATAAAAATTCAACAAATGGTGCTGCAATAATGGGATACTCATGTGGAAAAATATTGAAATGTGACCCTCACCATACAGCATACAAAAAAAAGAAGTAGATGGGGAGGATGATGGTGAAAATCCCTGAGTAGAAAAGGTCCTCAACTCAGGGAGATGGGTGCCACTGAAAAGAATGGCTAAAGAGAAACATGGTGGAAGACTTCTTTTTACCTGCTATTACAGCTGTCTCACCACCTCCTGTGAGTTTGAGGATTACTGTCCAAGATTCACTTCCTTACTTATCTTTTCATTTATAAAACTTATAGACAGTACTAGTTTATAAAGAGGAAGTAAATTCCAGAAAAAAATTAAGATATTAACCATCATTAGGTAATATCTGTAAAAGGTTTGACAGATTATACAACACTTTTCATATATATGATCTGACTGAAAACAGTTGCCTTTTATTCTCCAAAATTCAAATATAAGTACTGCAGACAGGAGGACTACAACAAGATTGCCTTTTCTTATGAAAGCACATCCACCAAGAGATAAACAGTAAAACAAAAAGGGCCAAATCTTTCAGGAGAGAAGGTAATGCATATTGCTACTTTCTTACAAACCAAAAGTTGACGTTTGTTTAAATTCTTATTTACACAAAATTACCTTGTCAGCTCCCTATGGTAAAGATAATTTTTCTTTTAGAAGAGTGCAAGGAAACCCTGAATATGATTTTTCTGTAGGCTGTATACTGAAGTATACTGAAGGCTCCCCTAGGCTACATGCAATAGCCCTTCACTCTGGTTACCTACGTTCAAAATTGGTTAAAACTAAAACTTTAAGTTGTTCAAAATAGAAAAAGGAGCTAATGTATTCATTTAACAAATGCATGTTTTGTGACTTCACACTGCTTCCAAAGATCAGTTAGGGGAAAACCCAACAGTTCAATTTCTTAGGATTATTTTTCAGTATTGAGTACTTACTATGTGCAAGGCATTGTGCAAATTTGTGGCTGTCATATTCCTTCCTGGAAATTACTCAAAATGAGATTAATTGGAGAAGAAAACTTCAGAGAGAGTGGTAGGTTTTTTAGAGTTGGAAGGTAAATTAATCTAATTTGTTTATTCATTAGTTAACTGAACAAATGTTAATATTGAGCCTTTACTATAGCTGGGCACCAAACTAAGTACTGTGGATAATGGAACATGTAACCACTCACAGGCCAATGAAGGACAAACAAGCAGTTATCCTGAGAGGTAGAGTGTGGAGTTTATGAGAGAAGATTTCCTTTACATGAGCTAGGATGAATGCAGGAGAATCAGGAAGAGAAGTGGGAAAACACATTCCAAACAAAATAAACAGTATTTGCAATTGTACATGGTTGAGAGGAAACTGGGATGTACCTGCAGATGAGGGAAGATGGCCAGACTTATCATGAAGGACACATACCTTCTCAAGTATAATATGAAAGGGGACAAAGTAAGAGAAGAATTTTAAGCAGGGATGTGACAAGCAGATTTTCCTATTCCTATTATTTTGGCTGTGTGAACAAGAAAGAAAGCAGGAAGAATAGCTACTGTGGTAATCCAGGTAACTATTGAGGAGGTGATGCCTTTGAGAGACAGCCAGATGGTAGAAAGGCTCAGAGCTGGTTATTGATTTTATACTTGCGGACTGCAGAAACGTGTGTAAGCTTATCTCACAAATGAGTCAACTGACCGAGAGTGTCTAAGTGACTCGACCAAGGTCATTCAGCTAGTTTAACAGCAGAACCCATATTAGATGCCAAGCTTCCTAATTCCAAATCCATTATTCTCATTATTATAGCATGAAGTTATTTGTAAATCAAAACTTTTTAAAAATTAGGTCACATTTTAAATGTTTTAGGGAAAATTGCTACTTAAGAAATCGTTCATTATACACATTGCAAAAAGTACAACTGCTCCCCTAATTTACATTCTAAAAATAGTCTCAAAAGTATGCTGATGTTTAATTTGTTTATTTGATATGGTCAGAAGTTTTGTTCTGGGCGGGCAATAGTGGCTCAGTGGCAGAGTTCTTACCTGCTGTGCTGAAGACCTGGGTTCGATTCCCAGTGCCTGCCCACCAGGAAAAAAGAAAAGTTTTGGTTTTTTTGGAATAATTGTCAATACTTTACATGACTGAAAAGTATGCTGCTTTTTAATGTGATTACAGCAGCAGCACAAGCTTTGAAAGTGGGACAAACAGTGAAGATATTAGGAAAGCCAGTGTTCTCCTGATCCGTAAATTATATATACTTATGCAGAACCTTGGGCCCCTTCCTAATGATGTTATACTAACCATGAAACTCCACTACTATAATGAGGGTAAGTGGAAACCTCTAGTCAAATTCCTTCTTAAGTGCTAAACTAATATTTTATATAAGTAAAAGGATTTTGCAAGCATTGAAAGAGATGTCTGTTGCTACACTTGAAAAATTAATCTGACTTGTTCTGTTGAAACTCAGTTTCTTTCATGCTTTCTGCCCTTTTCCTTTTGCAGTGACCCCATATGATTACCAACCCCCTGGTTTTAAAGAAGGGGTGAATTCACACTTTCTGCTGTTTGAGGGGGAGCCCGTCAACCTGCAAGTGGGATTGGTCTCCACTGGCTTTCATAGCATGAAAGTAAAAGTCACGACTGAGGTCACCAGAGTGTCTGATCTGGAGGACAGTCTCTTTCAGGAGAACAGCACTACTGAGATCGCCCATCAGGGTCTAGACTGTGATGAGGAAGATGAGGAATGTAACAATCACGTAAGGCAAAGCTTTAGTGATCCTCTCTTGCTTCAGTTGAACACAGTTGACATTTTTCAGCTCCTACACAGGTCATGTCACAATAACAGGGTCTAGTGGAGTGGACCGGTTATCAAAACTAAAGCAAAACTAGCACGTGGCCTCAAGGAGGTTTTATCTAAAAATGTATTGTCTTCAAGAAGGAAATATACTTTGCCAAATTAAACTGTCCAGACTATAAAGAGGAAAAAAAAGATTTACCATTATACTTCTAAAATTAAAGTTACCTGTAAGTTTAAAAAAATTGTGGGTTTTCTTTCTTTCGTTTATAGGTAATATGTTTTAGGATTAAAGTAATACTCTAGTTGTATTAGACAAAAAGAATTTTAGAGTCTTCTCTGTGTTGGACAAAAAGAATTTTAGAGTCTTCTGCTTTTGAAATGTCTCATATCAGGAGACAGCTTGAGATAGTTTGTGTCCTACTTAAAGATAGATGAATGTCTGAGGTTACTTCTGACAGTTCTTCTTCTTCTAGTGCTTTAATGTTGTGTTATATTTAATACGTTGAAAAAGAGATCCTAGTCTTAATTCAATTTAATATAAATACCTAAACAGACAATAGTTTTCATTTTTAGTAAGAATTTTCACAATGCCAGTCAGGATCATGGTTTTTGGTACAACTTTCTTCTCTTGATTTCACTCAAGGAAGATAGAGCTAAAATAGAAAGGTTAAATTAGGAAAAGAAGAGCATATTTCAACTGGGTTTTTATCTGTTAAAAATTTAATTAAGAATTTCTTTCTCTTTTACCAACTGAAATGAAAGCCGGACAGCCTGGGAAGGGACATTTCAATTGATAGATTAAATAAGACATGTAATAAAATTTCCCAAGGGTACATTTAGTTGAAAGTATACATACAAAGAACTGGACTTTGTAGTAAACTCAGTTGATTCAAGTCCCTTTCTCAACATTGTAAGAAAATTTAGTTAAGTCTAGTGAAATGTTTACTGACATTTTCCCACCAAACGTTCCTGTTATTATTTTCCTTCATGGAATACACACACATACACACACACACAAACTCATCCATACATGTATATAAACATGTATGTACATATGTAGAATCCTTACTTTATGGCTTTTAAAATTCAAAATTATATTTTGAAATATATCATGCATTCAGCAGAATATATAAACATATACAGTTTTAAAATAACGAGAACATCTATTCAGGTTAAGAAGTAAAACATTGTGACATTTTGCCATACTGATGTTATTGACCATTCTCATAATTTATCTATTCATTCTACTGTTGATGGACATTTGAGTAATTTCCATTTGTGGGGGTGCTATTATGAATAGTTCTGCCCTGAAAATTCTGGAACGTGTTTCTTAGTAAAATATGTATACATTTTTGTTTGGTATATACCTAGGAATAAAATTGTTAGGTCAAAAGGTACACATATATTCAGTTTTAGTAGATACTACAGAACAGTTTCCAAAGAGCTTTTGCTTATTTATACTCCATCAGCAATGTGTGACAATGTATGACTCGTGTTTGCTCCACATCCTTACCAGCCCTTGGCATTTTCCATCTTTTTATTTTAGCCATTCAGGTGGGTGTGTAGTGGTATGACAGGGTGGTTTCAATTTGCATTTCCCTGATGACTAAAGAAGATGAACACCTTTTCATATGTTTATTGGCCATGTTGGATGCCCGCTTTAGTGAAGTGTCTAAGTTGTTTGTCCTATTTTTCCCTTTGGATGGTTTTTTTTCTTATTCATTTGTAGTTCTTTATATGTTTTTTTGTGTAAGTCCTTTGTCAGAAATATGGGTTGTGAATATTTTCTTCTACTTCATTTATCGTCTTGATATGTTTTGATGAATAACGTTCTTAATTTTAGTTTAGGCCAATTTGTTGATCTTTTCACCTATATTTGGCAGTTTGGGGTACTTGCTTAAGAAATTTTTGTCTCCTCTAAAACTTACACAGATTTACTCTTTATGTTTGTTTTTAAAAGGGAGAAATAACTTTGGAAACAAAGGTTTCAAATTTATTAAAAATGAATAACTTCATATAAAATAATATGAATATCTGAACTTTCTCTCCCCCAAATCTTTAGGTATTCATCTTTTTGGTATGAAATTATTCTTGAAAGTCTCATAATTTAAAAAAATCTCTTGTTTCTGTAATTTCCCTGTTTTTATATTTGGTGCTATTTATTTGTGCCCCATTATTTATATATAATGTTATTTACCCCAAAATTAGTATTTTTATTTTCAAAAAGTCAGTGTTTGGTTTTGTTGCCTTTTTTTGTCATCTATTTCATTGATCTTTTTTGCTGCCTTCAAATTTTCTCCATCTCCCCAACTCCAGATTGATCTATCCTTCTATAAGTCTGTCTTTCTATCATATATTCTATAGGTACTTCAAAGTCAACATCTCTAAATGGAATTTAACTTCAGACCAAACGTATTTCTCCCCCTACTGGTTCCTCCAATCAGTTTTCCAGGCAACCTGATCAGAAATATGTTCGACTCCTATTTTGCCCTCACTTCCCACATCCTTTGGTTGCCATTTCCAGTCTGTTCTCCCTTGAAATATTTCTGAAGTCTGTCCCTATTGTCAACTCTGCTGGTTCAGGCTGTCATTGTTGCTCTCTTTGTCAGTGACAGCTGAGTCTTCTAACTGGGTCTGTCTGCTGTCAACTTTCCCTCTTCAAACTGTCTTCCAGACTGCCACCAGAGTGACGGTATTAAAACTTTGATTATCATTTTCAAATATTCCAAGTTGATTTATTTTGTGCATCTTCAGAGAGCACCAGTAGATGAAATTACAGTCGGGGCAGAAGTTGATTTGGGCTTAAGAGAAGGAAGAACATTTTCTTAAATTTAAAAATATATATATTATAATATTAAAGTAATTTAGAAAGAAATGAAAAAATTCATTGTCCCATCATCCTCTCAATACAATACTGTTTTCATTTTTAAATGTCCCATCCTTTCCAGTCTTTATTCATAGATATACATATTTGTATAATTGTTTTAATCCTACTGTATATGTAAATTTGTTTTACTTTTACACTTAACATTAATTTAAAACTATTTCCTACACTAATCTTCATATTTCTCATTTATTTTTATGGTAGCATATATAAAACATAAAATTTGCCATTGTAACTATTTTAAGTGTATAATTCAATGGCATTAATTACATTCACAATATTGTGCTACTATTAACACCCTTACCAAACTTGTCCATCACTCAAACCAGAAACTCTATAGCCATTAAGCAATAATTCCCATCCCCTTTCCCCTCCACCACTGGTAATCACTATTCTGATTTCTGTCTCTCTGAATTTGCTTATTCTAGGTATTTCATACAGGTAGAATAACACAATATTTGTCTTTTCTGCCTAGCTTATTTCACTTAACATAATGTTTTCAAGGTTCATCAGTGAAAGTATCAGCACTTTGTTTTTATGGCTGAATGTATGTCACATTTTGTTTATCCATTCTTTGTTGATGGATACTTGAGTTGTTTCATCTTTTAGCTATTGTGAATAATGCTGCTATGAACACCATTGTGCAAATCATATTTGTAACTTGAATGACTATTTCATTTAGGTACAATACCATTTCTCATTTTCTAAGGCTATATTATCAGGAGTGAAATTTATAGGACCTGAAAGTTTGCATGGCTCTTGAAAGAGTATGCCAAATTACTTTCCAGAAGCTGCCAGGTTTTCTACCTCCTCAGGATGGATTTTCCAACAAAGTCAGTTATTTGATAAATCTGGCTGTCTTGTTAAGGGGTGAGCTACTTATTGCCAGCTGTGTTCAAATATAGGTATATACTTATGTTCAAGTGTAGATGATTGCCTCTAGGGTAATGCAAAAGAAAATCATGATTTAAGGGAAAGGCTGAACTAGATGACCTCTAAGTTTCCTTCCATGCTAAGATTCTCAAGTATCTAGGTTATTTTTTGAATTCCTATTACGAGAATAATAGGCACAATGAGAAAACCAAAAATACATAATATATAGTTTCTGTCCTTGAGAACTCTAGTTGAAGATTCAACAGCTACCTAACATAATGAAAAATAACGCTAAAGAGCATATGAATGATAATATTAATTAACAATACTTAGCAGTGTTCTCAGGATTTTACATATATTATCCCTTTTAATCTTCTCAGCTATTTTATTAGGCAGGTACTATTATGATCCTAATTTTACAAGTGAGGAAACTGAGACTTAGAGAAATTAGCCCAAGGTTATATACACAGGGCCAGAATTTAAACCAAGGCGGTTGAACTCTAAAGCCTGTGCAGTTAGGATACAGAAATAAGGATAAATTTGGAGTATGAAGAAAGGCTTCACGGAGTTTGGTGATTGATGGTCCTAGTTTATTAAGCCTTTATAACTCTTTGGGAATTACTATTTTTATGATTTCATAGGGATCCATATGCTGTAATTTTCTAATTTTCTGAGAGCCTTAAAAGCCTTTGCACCTCAATGTTAGAAAGAGTTGCTATATGCTCTACAGATTTTTTTCTATGCCTTTCCTTTGTACCTAGGAATCTTGATCCAGAATGTTATATTTTTCTCATCTGTAACACATTCATTTCACTGAAGCATAAGTAATTCATACAAATGATGTTTTCTGAGAATGAGCTAAAGTCAGAGAATATTCTTTTATTAAAAATGCCACAGGTATTTCTAAAGAATCAACTCAAAATTTAATTTATTTAATATGGTTTGCTTTTTAAGTACATGTCCAAACATGCACTCTATATTCCACTATTTTCCAAGTGTAATCCTAAAATGGTTTGCATTTTGCATGGGTTTCTGCGTCTCATTTCACTTTAAAAAGAATATTTTTCAGTAGCTATTTCTTTTTTCGTGAAGTCCGTAAGAGAGTCTAGTTGAATACTCAGTTTCTCATGTGTGTGCTGAAACTCTAAAAGGTTGGATGAAAAAAATTCTTGGGGAGCTGTAAGCAAGAGCTCTCACAGGCCTATGGAGATGTTCAGAGCAGAGAGACCTTGTTGAACACTGAAACTAACAGGGTTATAGCTTAGTGATAGGGCTAAACCAACCCTTTAGAAAGTTTAATAAAGTATAATAAAAATATAGTTTACCTGGGCAATGTTTTTTCTCTATGAAGCCCATTCTCACTCCTTTGTGCTAATATATTTGATTAAAGTGCAAATTTTTTTTTTAAGAAATTAGACTGTAAGATACATTGGTGCCAAAGTAAATGGCACCATTTAAGTGTGTACCAGAAAGATATTAGAATTGCTCTGTATTCCAGCCAGTAGATTAAAACAAGAGTCTTTTCATTCAGAATCTATTTTCTTCCACTAAATTTTGAGCTGAAGTTTTGCATTTTTGAGATAGAGTCTGATGATTTTTATAGCATCATAAAAAAAAGACTGTCTAAAGAAAATATTCAGCCTTCAAAACCACACATCATCCTTTGTTCATCATGGGACTATATAGTCCTTTTCACTGAGTTTTTTTTATCAAATGAGATTTTTTTCAATTTATTTTTCTGTTTTGTATTACAGAATGTAATTGTTGTCCTCTATTAACCATGCAAAGAGGAATGAAAGTTGGTTGAGTTGACTTTCCCATCAGACTTATAACTCATTTTTTTGTATGAATCATTCTACAACTTTTCAGAGAATTATTTCCTTCCTTTTGTGAGTGGGAAGAGCCACACTGATGATCTATGCATATTTCACTTGCATAAAGAAAAAAAGAGTATATTGATTTATGTTATAGCAGAAGAAAATTTGAACATATTGAGTAATTTTAGGTAGGAACACTTTAGATGTGACTATGATTAAATCCTAGCATTAAAAGAAATTACTTTAAAAAAAAATGGAGTAAGATTGAGATTGTTCTGTTTGGTTAAAAAAACAGATGCCTATAATACTATAATCTTATTATACTAAAGCCAATGTTAAATTCAGGGTTTTTAAGAATAAAGACTTTATTGAGATGTCCTCAGTTGCATGTTGGGGGAAAAATTATGATAATGCTAGTTATCTAGAACTATATTCAGTTGGCTGATTTATCTAGTACTGTTATATATGCTTCTAGTTTTCCATTTGAAGCTGATTTGTCTATTGTTAAATGGATGAAATTATGGTTTGTAACAAATCCAGGCATCATGCAAAAAGTCATTCTTTTAGCATTTACATTAGCATCTCAATATTGAGATCTAAGCCTTCAGAAGACTAGACATTCAGACATGGTAAAGAAGAGCTAGAAACAGAAGTACTGTATATGCTTTATGGTCCATCACCTCAAATCTCCTTCCTGCATGACAGAAGATTCTTTGTCCTTTAATAACCAAACTCAGAATAACAAATGTTATAATTAACAGTGCTATTTTGACATTTAAACAAGCCTATGTGAAGCCCATTGAGAAGTTTAAAATAATAACTTAATAAACCCTAAGTTATCAGCATTTATACAGTCAAAAAATTTATATTGAAGCCTACTATGCTTGAGTCACTGTGCAAAGGTACAGTGTACACAAAGATAAATAGGCCAACTGCCTGACTCAAAATTACTTAGAGGAAGTGAAACAAACAGATATTAAACTGTTGTATAAATAATAATAGCCAGCATTTATTGAGGCCTACAAAGGACTTTATATATGCATATGCCCTCAGTTTATCCTAACATCTTTACATAACATTTTATAACTGAAGAAAGAGAAGTACAGAGACACTAAGTATCCTGTTCAAGATTGTCCAGCTAGAAAGCAGCAGAATCAATATTTGAACCGAGGTCTCTGGCTACAAAGCTCATACTCAATCCATTAAAGCATATTAATGTGAAAAATCCTACAAGAAAGGTAAAAACTGTATAGTAGAATGATCACATTCCAATTTCAGCCATGAAGGAGTAACTGATAACAGACTTTCCTTCCTGCTGTAAACAGCTTAAAACTTGGCAATATAAATGAAGCAATTATTTTCAGACATTGGACAACAGGCAGTGCAGGATTGTGATCTTTGGGAGACAAAAAATAAGATAAGCCTTAATATTATTGGTTCTGCCCAGAGACATTTTCTAGGCCACTGACACAAGAAGGAAGAAGATAAGCAGGACAAAGCAGATTTGCTGAGTTGAGGAAACAGAATTTGGAGTTTGGGGAAGATGAGGCTGATGGAATTTGGGGGACAGAGTAACAGAGGAAAGGTAATTATACAGAGAAAGAGCTCCAGAAATCAACACTGGGGCTTCCCTGAGTCTAGTTGAATATTCAGCTTCTCATGTGTGGGTTGAAACTCCAAACAGTTGGTTGAAGAAAATTATTAGGGATGTATAAGCCAAACAATTCCAAGAGCTCTCACAGCTCTCACAGGCCCATGGAAATATTCACATAATGATGAGTCAGAGTGGAGAGACCTTACTGAACATTGGAATCAACAGGGTTATAGCTTAGTGGTAGGGCTAAACCAACCCTACAGAAAAGACCTCCAGCCTTACTCTCTAACAAAGCTTAAAAACAAGCCTGAAAGGATCAAACTGATCCACACAAAGAGTTTATCTACCTGCCCAAACAACATTCAGTACCTCTTAGAGGAAGACAATAAAATCCAAACACTCAACAATGTAAAATTTATATTGTCAAGAACCCAATAAGAATTCGATGTGTAAAGCATCAGGAAAACTGACCAAAAACTGTGACGAAATCAGTCAATAGAAATGAACTCAGAATGTTAGCAATGATAAAATTAGCAGATAAGATCTTTTTTAAAAAGAAAAATTATTCTACTACCATCTACACCACCCAACATTTCCCCTTTTAACTGCATTAAGATATATATTCAGGAATGATATATTAATGTTCTTTTGTTAAGTTTTTTAATTAATAAAAAGTTAAAAAAAATATATACCACATCCAAAAAAAAAAAGATATATATTCAGAGCTGTTAATTACGTTCACAATGGTGTGCTGCCACCACCACCATCCACTACCAAAACATTTCCATCGTTCCAAATAGAAACTCTGTACATTTTAAGTTTTAACTCCCTGTTCCCATCCCATCCCTTAGTAATCTGTATTCTAGATTCTGACTCTTTGAGATGGCCTATTCTAATTATTTCTTATCAATGAGGTCATACAATATTTGACTTCTTGTGACTGGCTTAATTCACTCAACAATGTTATTTTCAAAGATCACCCATGATGTCACATGTACCAGAACTTCATTTTTTGTGATGAAATGCTATTCCTTTGTATGTATATGCCACATATTGTTTATCCATTCATGTGTAGATGGGCACTTGCATTGTTTCTACTTTTTAGCTATTGTGAATATGCCACTATGAACATCAGTATATGAATATCTGCTTGAGTGCCCATCTTCAAGTCTTTTAGATATATACTTAGAGGTTGGATTGTAGAGTTACATGGTTAATTTTATATTTAATTTCTGAGGAACCACCAGACTGTTTTCCATAGTAGCTGTACATTTTACATTCCCACCAACAATGTATGAAAGGGTTCCTATTTCTCCTCATCTTTGCCAACAGTTATTTTCCATTTTTGTAATGATAGCCATCCTAGTAGGTATGAAGTAGTATCTCACTGTAGTTTTTATTTGCATTTCATTAATGGCTAAAGATGTATATCTTTTCCTGTGCTTAGTTGATATTTGTTTTTGTTCTTTGGAAAAATGTCTACTCAAATCCTTTGCCTCTTTCTGTGTGTGTATGCAGTCTTTTTGTTTTTGTTTTTTTAATTGTAGTAACATTTGTACAACTCTGAATTTCTCATTTTAACCACTTTCTGGTATACAATTCAATAGTATTATTGTTGAATTGTAGGAGTTGTGCATTCTGGGTATAACCCCTTTCAGATATGTGATTTCAAAATATTTTCTCCCACTCTGTAGATTCTCTTTTCAAATCTTAATAATGTCTTTTGATGTACAACTTTTAAAAATTTTGTTGAAGTCCAGTTTTTTTCAATTGCTCATGCTTTGTTGTAAAATCTCAAGAATTTATTGCCTAATACAGTGTACTGAAGATATTTCCTTATGTTTTCTCCTAAAAGTTTTATAATATAACTCTTATATTTAGGTCATTGATCCATACTGAATTATATATTTTTTGTATATGATAATGGCCCAAATTCATTCTTTTGCACGTGGATTTCCAATTTTCCCAGCACCATTTGTTGAAGAGACTATTTTTTCCCTATTGTATGGACTTGGCCCCTTTGTTGAAAATCAGTTGGCTGTAGATATGTGGGTCATTTCTTTGACTCTCAGTTCTATTCCACTAGTCTCTATGTCTATTCTTATGTTAGAACTACACTGTTTTAATTATTGTAATGTTGTAGTAACTTCTGAAATCAGGAAGTGTGAGTCCTGGAACATTTTTTTTCTTTTTTGAAATTGACTACTTAGGGGCCATTACAATTCCATATGAATTTGAGAATCAGATTTTCCATTTCTGCAAGAAAAGTTGCTGGAATTTTGATAGGGATTACATTTAATGTGTTGATTACTTTCGGTAGTATTGACGTTTTAACAATATGAAGTCTTCCAATCCATGGACATAGGATGCCTTTCCATTTATTTTGGCCTTCTTTAATTCCTTTCAGCAATACTTTGTAGTTTTTAGTGTACAAGTCTTTAACCTTCTTGGTTAAATTTATTCCTAGGTATTTTATTCTTTTAGATGTTATTATAAATATAATGTGATTGTTTCCTTAATTTCCTTTTCAAATTGTTCATTATTGTTGTATAGAAACACTAATGATTTTTGATAGTTGATGAAACTTTACTGAATTAGTTAATTAGTTATAGTAGCTTTCTTGTGTATTCTTTGGGGTTTTCTATATACAGGATCATGTCCTTTGTGAATAGGGTAAGTTTTACTTTGGAAGCGTTTTATTTCTTTATCTTCCCTGGGCTAGCTAGAACTTGCAACGCAATGTTGAGTAACAGTAGTGACAGTGTGCATCCTTGTCTTCTTCATGATGTTTGAAAAGCTTTCAGTTATTCACCGTTAAGTATGATATTTGCTGTGGGTTTTTCATATATGCCTTTTATCACGTTGAGAAACGTCCCTTCTATTCCTAATTTTCTGAGTGTTTTTATCATGATAGGTTGTTGGATTTTGTCAAATGCCACTTCTACATCAACTGAGATTATCTTTTTTTCCCTTCATTCCAATAATGTGACAAATTACATTGATTGTGTTTCTTAATGTTGAACCACCGTTGCATTCCTGGAATAAGTCTCACCTGGTCAGGGTATGGTCCTTATAGTATACTTAGATTCAGTTTGTCAGTATTTGTTGACAAATACTAAGGATTTTTGCATCTATATTCATAAGGGATATTGGTCTGTAATTTCATTGTCATTGTCTTCTCTCTTATCTTTCTGTCCTTTCTGTGTTTTAAAGAAATCTCTCTTTTTAAAGAACAGTTTGTTTTGAAATAATTTCAAACTTTAGGACAGTTGCAAAAGTAAAAAAAAAAAAACACAATACATAGAACTCCAATATAGTAGCCAGATTTACCAATTTTAAACATTTTGGCACATTTGTTATATGATTCTAACTATTCTAACATACTCTGGAATGTATCTGGGTATTTATGTTAGGCTATACAGACCTTGTTCCCAATTCTAGGTTCCATGTGTTTAAGTTGTTTAACTGAACTGGCCAAAACAGGTTGAGTTAGATTGTCTGCTACAGAAAATTTAGGTTTTGGACAATATAAATCTCTCCTCCTTTGGTCTCATACGGTAGGTGAAGTTGTAAAATACAGACAATATCCTGTACCCTGTATTCTGATTTAACTTAGTCCCAGTTAGATCAGCTTTGTTTTTATTTCTAATTGAAACCTGATCTCTTTTTCGGCTTCTTTAATAGTTGCTGTATATAGGAATGCTGACTTTCAGACTCCTGCTCTGAGTCTTAGGTGTCACACATGAACTCAACGTTCCAGGAAAATACCAGATTATACACATATAGCACAGCCTCTCAGAATTTAGAAATAACACTTAAAGCACAGGAATAAATGTGACTGCTGTTAGAACTTACAATCTAGGCCCATATAATTTTCTTATAATTATTTTCTGAAAAATACCATTCAATATTTGTATGCTATTGACTTTTAAAGATCTTATCTTGGTCCCTAACCATTCTCCAGAGCTTCAGTGCTTTATCTTTAACCTTCTATTGGGCATTTCCAATTTGTTATTCCATTATCATGTCAAATCCAGGATGCTCATCTTTCTCTTCACTGCTGTTATCCCCTGCCACACCCAGGACAAGTTTCCCTCCGCCTGTTTCCTGCCTTAGCATCACTTTTATCTCCTCCCCAAGTCTCAAACTCTGAATCTCATAACCATCCTGTATTATCTTTATTTAGTGAGGTATCAAAATTCCTTTCTTTCCAGTCCAAGCCCTTCCTTTCCAGTCTTTTCTTACTGCCAAAATTTGAGTCCAAACATTCATCCTCTCCCAATTGAATTGCTGTCACAGCCTCCAGGCTCTCCCACAGCCTCCCGCGGTATCCCTCAAAACACTGCCAGTATAATCTTCTTTAAATATAACTTTCATCATATCACTTCCCTAATCAAAAATATCTCATGACTTTTATTTCCTACTATATCAAGTCTAAACATCTCTACCTGGCCTTTAGGCTCTTATAATTTGACTTTACCCAACCTTATTTCCCACTATTACCCAATGTGCTCTCCTTCTTTGAGTCAGAAGAATAAGCCAAGGTCCTTTTTGCCTCGTTGTCATGAGAATAAGCCAAGGTGTTTTTTGCTTCCATATCTTAATGAACGTACTTTCGTTTGTCCGGAAAGTCTCTTTTCTTTTCATTGACCTAAATCATATCCATCTTGCAAGAGAATTATCTATGTTTGCTGGGTCCACTTCCTTGCTTTTCATTCCCTTTAGCTCATTTTAATCAGATTTTCCTCCCTACCCCTTCTCTGTCTCATGACAATTCTTACTATTTTACTATCATTGGTCATTTCCTTAGTTCCCATCGCAGTACATGACACCATCATTCATCCAGTTGCTCTGACCAAAACCCTATTCTTCTCCCTCATATCCCATATCCAGCAGCATCCATATCCATCAGCGACTCCAGTGAGCATCTCCTTTCAAAATCTGTTTCAAAACTGACCACTTTTCACTGTTTCACTGCTACCAATCTAGCTAAAGCACACAGTACTTCTGCAGTGATCTCCCTGCTTTCACTTTTGCACTCTTAGAGCTTATTTCACACAGAGCATCCAGAATCATCTTTTTAAGATGTGAATCTGTTCAGGTCACCTCACTTTCCATGGACTTCAAGGCCATACCTGTTCTGCCCTAGCCCAAGGCTCCAATGTAAGCTCCAGCTAATTTCCGGCTCCCTCATCTGCAACTTCTCTGGTCTTTCTGTTTCTAAAGCAAGCCATGCTTATTGATGCCTCACTTACAAAGGGACACATTTCAAAATAATCACTATATAGGTTTGAACAAATAAATGTCTTCAGTTTCAATAATATTTGTCAGTAAAATTTGTATTATATAAACAAGAAAATATACAGTCTTTTTCTAAAATCAATATTTTGTATAAATTTATGTTTATTTTGGAAAAGATATTCAAGCTTATAGAAAAGTCATAAGAATAGCACAAATAATATTTTTTCAGAACCATTTGCCTCATCACTCCAGAATATTATAGTGTGTAATTCCTAGAAACAAGTACATTTTTCTACTTAATCACAATTCGGCCATCAAAACTGGGCAATTGACTTTGATATATTACTACCTTCTGCTTCTCAGATTCCATTCAAGTTTTGACAAAAGGATTCAGGTCAGAATCACACATTGCATTTAGTTATCAAATTTCTTTAGCCTCTCTTAGTTTGGAACAAAATTCCTCAGTCTTTCCCTGACTTTCAGGACCATGACATTTTTAAATAGAACAGGCCAGTTATTTTGTAGAATGTCCATCAATCTGCATTTTTCTGATGTTTCCTAATGATTAGATTCAAGTTATGCCTCTTTTGCAAGAATGCCAGAGAAGTGATGCTGAATACTCTTTGCTTCCTATCAAGTGGCACATGATTTTGACTTGTCCTATTACTGATGTTTATTTTAGTTACTTGATTAAGGTGGTGTCTGCCAGCCTTGTCTACTATAAAGTTATTCTTTTCCTCTTTGTAATGAATGAGTAGTTTGTATAGAAATACTTTAAAACCATGTAAATTAGGCCGTTCTGCAGTGATCTCCTTGCTTTCACTTTTGCACTCTTACAGCTTATTTCACACAGAGCATCCAGTGTCATCTTTTTAAGATGTGAATCTGTTCATGTCACCTTACTTTCCATGGATTTCATTTATATCAGTATGGACTCATGATTCCCTATTTTATTCATTATTGTTGATGTTTATTTTGATGATTATATCGTCTCAGGTTTTTCCAATGGGAGCCCCTTCAGTTTGGCTTCTGTGTTTGACATGTTCCTCTAATTTTTTGAGTACTTCCTTATGTTCTGGCATAGCAGGCTGTTCCAGACTCATCTTGTATTTTCCTTGTCCCAGTTCTGGATTCAGCCATTTCTACAAGGACTCCTGGTTCTATCAGTAGTTCCTTTTAGCAGCCAAGATGTAGGCTCTATACATGGACAGAGTTAGAGGATATATGTATATATACACATATATATATATATATATATATATTTCATTCACGCTGATATTGCCAATTCCAGTTCAACACTACAGAGGTCATTCTATTTTTCTCACTTTCCATATTTGTAATTCCTTTCTACATTAGTGAGAAATCTTGCTCCCATTATCCTTAACCTATTTACATACTTGATCAGTCCCCCAAAATGTAACTAGTCACCCATCCTTGCCACCGTGCTCCCACACACATATCTCACACCTCTAGGGTTCCTCACCAGACATGAGCATTGGCATGTTAGCCCAGACCTTTTCCCCAGGTCGATGCCCTCCTCATCTTGCCCAGGCTCTAACACTACACTACAGGTCATGCACACTTGTGATACCCTCCTTACCCCATTCGAGCTCATATTCCTCAATCAGGCATGTGCTCTCCATGGACGCCCTCCTTACCCTGCTTAGGCTCTGACACCCCTCCATTTGGATACCTACCTTGCTTTGCCACACACAACAATGATTTTAGGACTGGATTGTTCAGGAAACAACTGAGAAAGGAAGAACTAAAGTCTATATTTAGAAATTGCTTTCTAGTTAATGTAGATTTGACTACAAATTGAGAAAGCTATAAAATTTCTGTTCCTTTCCCCTAATAAGTATTTATTATCAACGTCAATCAATCTGAAATACCATAACGATCAGTGGACAAAGTTGAAATCACTTCTGAAGAAACAATGTAGAAGCAAAACATCCAGATAAAAGAGAAAGATTCCTTGACATTTTTTTCCATCTTTTGTCAAATGCTTAGGTATTATGGATATAGCCTGAGACTCACTATTGAACACTAATGCATATGATAAATTCTTAAACCTAACATTTTGATGATGGTGGTTTCTGATGTCTGAGGCCCTTCGACAAAAATTAACTTTATCTTTTAAAACTAAGAAATGCAAATACTTACAGTAATGCTATCAGTTAAACCACAAAGCTTTGCAAGGCAATGTCTATGTTGAATTTCTTGTCCCTTGAAACTTAAGAACTAAAACCACACCAGATCTCTCTTGACAGACTTTTCACGGCCATGAAGTATTGATGAGGAGTCAAGATACTGCCATTAAAGAGACTACAACTCCTAGAGACTACAGCTTTCCCAGACAAACAAAACAAAACAAAATAAAAACCATGTTTGCCTCCAAATCCTTTCAAGGCATAAATTAATCATTCTAAGTAGTATTTTCAGTCCAAATTTTCTTTATCTGAGAGGCAAATTTAGCCTTTCTTCTATATCAAAATATGATATGACTGAATTTTTGTTTAATTCTAAGCCAAAATATTCCATAACTCCCACTGCATTCCTTGGAAGCCCTAAATGCCATTGAAGTGCTTTTTCGGCCATTCTCCATTCCTTTACTAAGTCAAGTACTCTCCATCTGTATCTTCTTGGAGACCTTGAAAAGAGGAATAGGGCTTTTCAACAACTCTGAACAGGTAGATCAGATTAGCTTTACAGTCCACATATAAGGAAGTGAACAAGACTCTATTTGTGGGTATTAGAGCACATTTTGCACAACTGCTGGATGACCTCATGAGCCAAGGAAACCGGGTCTCACATTTTGGACTGAACCTAAATATTAATACTACTTTATATTTATATAGTGTCCTTGGAAAAAACCAAGGAGCTCCAACCTCTTTACAGACATTATGTCATTAATCCTCAAAGCATCACTGTTTGGTACATGGCAAATATTATTATCCCCCTCCCTTTTTTTTTTCTTTTTTTACTGTGATGGAAAGTTGCAAGTCAGTGATGAAATCCAGCACCCCTGGTTCTCAATATATGCACTATACCATGAAAAAAGCCAGACGAACACTTTTTCAAGTATATTCATTACTTCTTGGGTGGGATTTGAGAGGATGACTCAGTTTGTATGAATTTCAGTTTTCAAGGTTTGTGACTTCGATGCTTCTCTTTTCCTTCTTCATTGTAAGTTAAGCATTTCCAAGTGTAGGTAGTTTATCTTCCCCAGTTTCTTTTGTGGGAGAACTAGAAATTTTTAGCTGAAATTTGAAGCCAAGGTCTTTGTTATTGAATATGTAATCTCCCTTATTACTCAGGGATCCTTATACTTCTCATACTCCAAAATAAGATTTTTGTCTATGTTTTTATCCTCACTCCAGCGGAGGCTACTTTTCACCCATAGCAACTGTGTATTCAGCAAAAGTAGGCTATAGTCAATTAGATACAACTAATTTTTATTGAGTGACTAATATGTACCAGATACTGTTCCAAACACTTTCAAATATACTATTATATTTTACAAATGTAATATTCCATGAGAACCAATTAGAGTTAAGTTCAGTATGAGTGGGAACTCTCCCTGAGTAGGTCAAGGAAAAAAGAGGCACTAATAGAGATATGTCTTTAGCTGCTATATCCCCCCAAAAGGAATACCCTCAATTATATCTAATTCCCTGGAAATCCTCAGAATAAATACTTGCATGAAAGAGGAAAATGTGGGCAAATTCTAAAAACTATCAGGAATGAGCTCAATACCCACATAGTCAAAAAACCTAAAAGATTGGTTTCTATATAATAAACAATTACTACAAAGCACAGAGAGGAGAATAAAACACAGCTGTTATCTAATGATGGCGATATTTCTTGGTTTCCTTTGGTTAGACACTTCCTAATAAAAAAATAACAGAATCAGGCATTAGGAACTACAATGGCATAATTTAAAAAACTCACAGATGTCAAAATTTCACTTCCGTATTTTTTATTTTTTTATGTGACCCACTGTCATATTATTTTCCAAATTGGTGTATATCTGTAGTTTGCTGAATTAGATAATGGCAGTGAAATGAGAAATACTGGCGAACAATCAGAAAAGCTCTTCTTCTAAAACAAGGAGAAACTTTCAATTTTGATTATTAAATTCTGGAAACCTCAGAGTAAAAATGTGCCAAATGCTCTGCAACATTAATAGCCCTGCATTTCTAAATAAATAGTGCTTAATTTGAAACTGAGCAGCCCTACCACCTCATGGAAAATCTTTATAGATTGGAAAATATGTACAGTTCATTATACTTTAGGTATATAAGCCAGCTATTTTCTGTAGTATAGCTACAGTGCCATTTATACTCAACAAATTTGGGTTTTTGAGAAAATATTAAGGCATACCCTGTATCCCAAGTAAAATTTAGTGAATGGGAAGCTTAGAAAGTGTTAGTCAAAAGCTGATGTTTGTCCTAGCCGGGTTACCATGCATGCCTGTGCTCATTATGCACTGCACAATACCAGGGGTACCTAGAACAAGACAACAATGTGAATGGCGCCTCCTGGAGTTGAACAGTACTTGCAGCCCTGATTTTTAACTTATTAGTAAAACGTTTGAAAATACTCATGTTTATTCTCTGATTCACAACTGAAGACTAGTTATGAGCTGCAGTAGGCCTTTTATTATGATTCTTTATGTATTCTTCTCTGTGCAATGTTCTTAGCATTTTCCTCTCCATATTGGTTCCAAAAGACTTCCTTACTGAGCTTCAGCACACTGGTCTGGCATTCTTCCAGCTCTAGCTTTTCATGAGTCAGGGGAAATGTGTGTACTCTGAGAAGGAGTTGGTCAGACATGCTCAACCCGCCTTGGGCTAATTTATGAAGTCCTTTCCCCATCCTCCTCCTCCTTAATTCCTATAGCATACTGCTTGTATCTTTATTTAGCCCTTACTTTATCTTACCTATGTTAGATGTTGATTAGAGTTGGTTGTTTACACGACTGTCTCCTTCACAACATTAAAACACTCCACTTCCGGAGAGGCTGGAGGGAACTTCCTGAAACTGTAGAGCTGTGTTCCAGTAGCCATGTTTCTTGAAGATGATTGTATAATGATATAGCTTTCGCAATGTGACCGTGTGATTGTGAAAACCTTGTGTCTGATGCACCTTTTATCTACCTTATCAACAGACGAGTAAAACATATGGATTAAAAATAAATAAATAATAGGGGGAACAAATGTTAAAACAAATTTAGTAGATTGAAATGCTAGTGATCAATGAAAGGGGGGGATAAGGGGTAGGATATGTATGAATTTT
>PVIY010010468.1:42286-68786 GCA_004026745.1 Myrmecophaga tridactyla
TTTAGTAAAACAACTTGAAGAGAGTAACATTGTGATTTTTATAGCAGTACAAGTTTTTAGTGGTGAAGATTTCAAAATGAAAGCAAACAGTTTCTGGAAGAATGTATCAGAACCTAGTAACAGTGATTGGTTTCTAGGAGGGGAATTAGGTGGCTCCAGGATGACAGGGAGAGTCTCACCATATGCCTTTATTTAACATATTGATTTTCATACTATGTGCATATATTAGCTATTGAAGTAAATAAAACAAAAAAAAGGAAGCAGGTAATTAAATAACTAGACTTCAACTAAGTAGTAAAGGGTTACAGTTCATTAAAAAATAAACGTAGATTGGAAGAGAGGTATGATTATTTTAATTTTGTGTTAGAAACCTTGAAATGTTTCATTGTTTGCTGGAAAAATAATATAAAAATTAAGTTTAGGTGTCTGCTTTTCATATAAAACTTGTGCCTGTTTCTAAACACCCAGATATTTCTATTTAGGGGTTTTGTTTTCTTTTTTCTTTTGCTCTTCAAGTGAACTGAGGGTCACCTTAAAGTGAAAGTCTGACTTCTTGGTGACTATATCTTGCCATTCTGCCTTCACTTTGTGTGGAGGACCTTTGTAGGAGTTGCAGAAGTTCCTAAGTGTCATCTGCTTCACCCTCTTTCCTGCCAGCAGGAGTAGACAGTTATGACCTGAGGTTTGGATATCGCCTTAATAGAGATTTTCCATCTCTGTCAGTCTTCATATCAGAATGGTCTTCTTCTGTAATTTTTATGGGCCCTATCTCTATAGTCATTTCTATACTTACAGTTATTCTATGTTCCTTTCAATAACAGTTAACCCTACATAGTCTCATATTCAAGCATATGACCTACATAGCAAGTCTGTGAGAAGCAGGGTATCACATTTTCAATTCTGTTATCTGCTCATCTCTTTTTTTAAGGATCAGCAAAACTATGTCAAGTTTAATACATTTAATAACACCATTATGTCATTTCCTATAGGTTTCCTCCATTCATGCCACAAACCAAGGTTCAGTTTCTACATTTTTATAATTCCCTCAAGTATATGCTCAAGTATATTTATATGTATGTTTTATGAATCTACCTTTAGCTATCACGGAATTTATAGTCAATTACACTGAATTTGAAAGTGGGAAAGTAACTGACATTTTTCTATTGAAAGGCATCTAATAATATTTTATTTTAAAAGGTAAGTCAATTTAACTTTAAGGGTTTGCCTTTTTTAATGTTCTTTATTATCGTTCCAGCTTAGTGGTAAAAGTAGTTTCCTATAAGGCTTTCATCACATTGAAATAAAGATGTTGAAAGTAAAAAAACTTTATTTATAAACATATCAAATACTAAAAGACAATTTTAACAGAATTAATAAACTAATGAATATGTAACTTCGTGTTTTGAATTTAATTTTAATTATTCAAGTTACACATGAATGCATTCTCATGGAAAATGGAAAAACTACCAATAAGGATATTCCATATCTTTTGCTTGACGCACACACACACACGGACCCACAGACACAGGCATGCACACATGAACAAGAAGTGCAGTTCAATACAACAGCCACCAGGGCCACAGATGGCTGTTGAGCACTTACGATGTTGCTAAGTTCAAATTGAGATGTGTTGTGTTAAATACATACTGGGTTGTGAAAATGTAGTACAAGAATTTAATACATCTCAATTTTTATATTGAATAAATGTTGAAATAACATTTGCATATTTTATTACATAAAATATATTATTAAAATTAAATTTCTTTTTACTTTTATAATATGGCTACTAGAAATAGGAAGTTTTATAGGTATGACTTGCAGTTTGTTTCTTTTGAACAGCGCTATAGATATATTTAATTTGAGAACTTTTCTGAACCTAAAGGAGATATTTTCTTCTTCTGAAACTTTCTTTTTTCACTTACCTATATGTCTAGAGATCTTTCCCTATTTGTAGGTTTAGATTAACTTCATTGTTGCAGTATTAAAGTGCCCAAATTTGTTTAAATTTTCTGCTGTTGATGGAACATTTAAGTTGTTTTCATTTTTCCCTTAGGAATAATGCCTCAGGGAATGTCCTTGAATATGCCTTTTTGTGTGCATGTGAGAACGTTTCTCTAAGATAGATTCCAAGGGGTCAGAGGATATGTAAGTTTGAAATGTTATTAAATCCTGCCAAAGTGTCCTGCATGTGGCTATCCTGTTGTCCTAGCACCAATTGTTGAAGAGTCTGTTCTTTCCCCCCACTGAATGATCTTGACACCCTTGTTGAAGATCAGCTGGCCATAGATGTGAGAATTATTTCTTTGACTCTCAATTCTATTCCATTTGTCTATTATGTCTGTTTATGCCAGTTCCATGCTGTTTTGATTCCATGAGGCTTTGTAGTAAATTTTGAAATTTGGAAGTAGGAGTCTCCAACTTTGTTCTTTTTCAAGATTATTTTGGGGTCCCTTGAAATTCCATGCCATTCTTTAACAACCCTGACATTATAGTATGTTTTGATATCTAAAAGGGTAACTCTTTCCCCCATAATTTTCTTATTTTTAAATATATTTAAGTGTTTTAGTTTGCTAATGTTACCAGAATGTCATATATCAGAAATGGATCAGCTTTTACAAAGGGGATATATTAAGTTTACAGTTCTAAGGCTTTAAAAATGTCCAAGGTATTCAGAGAAAGACTCTGAAGAAAGGTGGAATAGTATCCGAGATTTCTCTGTCAGCTGGGAAGACATGTGGCTGGCATCTGAGGTCTTTGGTTCCAGTTTGTTGCTTTGTGCTTCTAATTCCAGTGGCTTCCTCTCTTCTAAGTGTGGGCCCTCAGTTTGCTTCTCTGTATTGGCTCTCTCTAGGTTCTGGCTTGCTTAGCATCTCATGGGAAGGCACATGGTGATATCTGCTGGGCTCTGGTTTCTAAAAGCTCTCCCAAGCATCTGTGTGGGCACTCCAAGTATCTCTGTCGGCACTCCAAGCTTCTCTGTGTTTTTCCAAAATGTCTCCCCTTTTTAATGGACTCCAGTAATCTAATTATGACCCACCTTGAATGGGCAGGGTCACACCTCCATTGAAATTATTTAATCAAAATGTTCCACCCCCAATTGGGTGGGTCACATCTCCTTGGAAACAAGCTATTCAAAAAGTTTCGCCCTACAATATTGGATCAGGATTAAAAGAACATGGCTTCTCGGGGGGTATATGATGGTTTCATACTAGCACGCTAAGGTTTTCTTATATATTTTCTCTTCCAGATATTGGAATAACACTGGCTTGGTAAATCTTGGGAAAAAATGACATTTTTACAATAATAAGTTTTGTATTTTGAGAAATATTATTTCTAATTTTTAAGTTCCTATTATTACCATAGTTTCTATTTACTTGGATTATACCCAGATTGTCTAGATAGAGCAGCTTGGCTAATAATGATGATGGAAATGTTCTGTATCTGTGATGTCTAATAGCCACTTGAAATGTGGCCAGTGAGACCAAGGAATTGAATGCTAATGTATTTAATTTTGATTAATGTAAATTTTAACTTAAATGGCTACTTGTAGCTAGTAGCTGTGTTTATCAGTGCAACTTTAGAATATATAATAACTGTGTAGCTGAACACTTTTGTAGGTAGTAGAGGCCTAATAATTAAATTAAGTTCATTTCCTTAGCAAAAAGAATTATTGATACCTACTGTATGAAAGACACTGTGCAAGGCATCACAAAGAGTCTAAAGATCATAACATTAGTACAAATGAATTTTTAAAGAACATGAAAGCCAGTCCTGGGGACAGGACAAATTGTTAACAAATATATTGTCAGAAAAATATGATTACAAAAAACATGCTGTGAGATTCATTAAAAAAAGAAACTTCATATTAGATTAAAGGAATCGGAAAGGCTTAATGATAGGATAGATAATATTGGAGATTGGCCTTGAAGGAATTATTTAAAATTTAAAAGACAGAAAGTAGTGGAAGAGTTCTGTATTCTGATATGTGAACAAAATAGAGAAGAGGGGAAAAATGAGGCATGTTTGGGGAAGAGCAGCTGTATTAGTTTCCTGTGGCTGCCATAACAAATTACTACAAACTTGGTGGTTCAAAGCAACAGACATTTTTTTCTCTCACATTTCTGGACACCAGAAGTCTGAGATCAATATAATTGGGCTGAAATCAAGGTGTCAGCAGGCACACCCCCTTCCGGAGGCTCCAGGGAAGAATCTGTTCCTTTATGGCGTCCAACTTCTGGTGGCTACCTGTGTTCCTTGGCTTGTGGTTACATCACTCCAGTATTTGTTTCTATGGTCACATTGCCTTTTCTTCTAATCTGTTATCTTCCTCTGCCTCCCTCTTATGAGGACACTTGTGATTGCATTTAGAGCCTACCTGGATAATCCAGTTTTATCCCCCCTTCTCAAGATCCTTAACTTGATCGTATTTGCAAAGCCTCTTTTTATTTATATTTTGTCAATTTAGGTAGCATTCACAGGTTCCAGGGATTAGGATATGGACATCTTTTGGGAGTCCATTTTTCAGCCCACCATAAAGATCCAGCTTGGCTAGGGTATGGGGTATACCTGTGGCTGTAGGAATGATAACCACTGCCAGTCACTAAATGACTTGTACATGTGAAACATTGTACCAAGTGTTCTTTCTGTGCTATGCCATTGACTCATTACATAATTCTGTGGTAGGCATTAGGAGACAAGAGAGGAATCTAAGATGACTATGTCTTCCATTTTTGATGACTAGGAAATGGTGATTAACAGAAATCGAGAAGTCATGAGGAAAATGTGATTACAAAGGAAAAACAATGAATTAGGTTTTAGCTATGTTTAGTTTGAGATCCTGGTAGGCTATACCCAGATAGAAGCCTTTGAACCCTACAAAGAGCTCCAATGGCCTCTCCTGAAATATCCTACCTTTGTTTTCCCCTTTGGCTTGAAGAAACAAATTGCAAGGAGCACTAAATTTGAAATCAGGAGACCTGGGTTCAAGACTTCCATTTACTAAATGTGTGACTTGGACAAGTCATTTCATTTATCAGAGGTTCAGTTTCCACAGCTGAAGAAGGAGAATAAAACTCCAATCCCTCATCTCATGCAATTATTGTGAGGAATAAATGAGATAACATGTCATCTTCTTAGCACAGCATGTGGTCTCTTATAAGTAATCAAATGAGCGTGAAAAGAAGAGCAAATTGTTAAATATGCCAAGCTTAAGTATTTTAATTTGGAAATGATATATCTTAAAATTATCTGGTTCCTAAGTAACAATTAACATTATTTTTACAAGTGTATTTTTGGCTGCCTTTCTCATTGTCCAAGCAGCTATTCCATAGTTTCACCCCTTAAGTGTCTTAAATACCACACAACACTAGCCCTCCTCCATCATCTTAAGCAGATGACCTAAACTTTACTTCATAAAAATAATTAAGGCCATCAGGTATGAATCATTCACCTTCTTGTCCCAAATTTAAAGATTTACCTATAATTGAATTCACTTTTACCTCCTTCCTTCCAGACCTCAGAAGAAATAGCTCTTCTTTTGTCCAAAGTGAATACTTTTTCAAGTGTGCTCTTGATGCTGCTTTCTCCATCTTGACCTCAAAGCAACATAGTTAGTGCCTTGCTGGACGTCTTTATTTGGATATCTGACGTCCAATTCAGAACAAAGAAACCTTTGTTTCTCCATTTATCCTCCTCACTCTTTTCCCATTCCCCACCCCCACCCCGCAACTTCAGCCCCCACCATTTCCCATCTCGGTCAATGGCATTATCAGAAACTTGGGTAATGTTTGTCCTTTGTGACTCCGCGATTTTACCACCCTTGTGCTCGTTCCAGTTAATGACCGTCATGTTAGTGTCCAAGTGTTCGTTCTGTCTCCTCGGGCCTCTATCTTTTAGCCTCCCTTTTCTAGCCTCATTGCTGCTCTTATTCTTGCCTGGATCATCTCTCTTCTGCAGTTCCCTTATAACTCTCCTCATTGCTTCTTGTCTCACTTCTCTCTATCCATCCTTCACACTGCTGCCATGAGGAGCTTTCTAAAACAATTCTCTTAGAACTCTTCAGTGGCACTCCATTAAGGGTAAAGTCCAAACTTGAGTGAATGGCATTGTCTGATCCAGCCCTCCACCCCACATCCGTCCTGTTAGTCCCTTTGAACTAGTCTCAGTTTTCTAGAAGTATTCTGCTTTATACTTCTGTGCTTTGTGTTCTTTCTGTCTAGAATGTTCTCTGTTGCCACTCATTCCCTAATGCCTGGTAAATGTCTGCTCATCTTCCATTACTAGTTCAAGCTTCACATCCCCTTTGAAGCTTTGCCAGGCCCCCCCCAGGAAGGACTAATAAGATCTATTTTGAGTCCCTGCTATACACTATACATAACTCTATCATTTTGTCTACAACCCTTTTCTTTTCCTGCCTACCAGGTCCTCTTTGTGGACATGGTGTGTGCCTTGATCATCTTTGTATCTTTATCACTTGGCACAGTGTATGGCATAGAGAAAATGTTCAAAAAATGCTTGTTGAATAAATGAATTAAGTATAGAACTTTTTAAGCCGTTAAGTACATTAGAGAACATGGAAAAACGGTGAATTGATATTATAACTTCTGGAGATAAATGAAATATTTGACAATGACCCTAAGGAGAATACATATTTACCTAAATAGAGATAGCCATAATCTAGAAAATCAGGAAATGAAATAAATGGAAAAACCCTTCATAAAATCCAGTAAAGCATAAGATAGTTCCCAACATATCAGAGACCTTGCAGTTCCCCTGCAGTTGTAGTGTTCTCTTCAAGCATTCAGGGTCTAATTGTTCATTCATTATGATGCTATGTCTTTGTTAAGGTAAGCTACATTTATGCTAATAGCATTTGTTTTATAATCTCTCTTGATCTCCATTACATTGTGCCGAAAAAAAATGTTACAGGACAGTAATCAAAATTAACATTAGTACTTATAGGACACAGGCCTCCCCCCATGAACCATAAAATTCCTTGATCTGTTAAATCCAAAGATTCCACATTTAAGATTTTATTGTAAATCAATACTGGTGAGGACTAGTTTTCTAAAAAGAAATCATCTTGCCAATTCAGACCTGACAGATAATTGTGAAGTAAGCAAAATTCCCTGTACTCTCACCCCAGGCACATAAAATATTCATAATATTTCCTGGTTGCTGGGAGCTGACCCCTGCACTTTCCCTCACCCTCATGGATCCCCAAGCAGTACTGTGCCCTGAGTGCTCTTTCTACATGAAAACTTATTTGTCCTCCTTCCAAAGTCTGTGAGGTCCTGCTCTCAACAGGCTGCCACTTGCAGACCATTTGATAAGCTAATTTACACTCCATCAGTTTTAATAGGATTGGGTTGGAAACATAACACCTAACCATAAAGCCAATTTAATAAATGAAAATGTCTCAATGTCCCTATATCTTAATGTCTTTTCATGATTCAGTGTCTTTAAACAGGCTAAATCTTCTGCCTAGAATGAACTCCTAAATCCCCACCACCACCTCATAGTTTGGTTAACTCCTACTCACCCTTCAAGAGCCAGATTAAAATCCCCTCTTCTTCTAACAAGGCTTCTCTGAATTCAGCAGCCCAAGTTGGTAACTCCCTCTTGACTTTTATAAAACTTTATTTACTTGCTGTCTCAATTTCTTTCTCTTTTATATATTCTCCAACCAACTTCAAGGTAACTTTTGCCCTCATCAATCCAGTGCACCTGGTATTCTCCATGTGGCTAAAACAGGCAGACATATTTCAGTACTCAACTTCTTGACTTCTCAGCAACATTTGATGCCCACACACACACACACTGCCCCCCTTCTTAAAATCCTATTCCCTTGGCTTTCTTTATGTGATAGTCTGCTAGTCTTCTTTTATTTCTCTGACTCTTTTTCTCAGTTTCCTTTGTTGGCTTATCCTCTTTCTAATCTCTAAATGTTGGAGTTCCTTAAGGCTATGTCCTGGCCCTTTTCCCTTCTCACGCTCTGATCTCTCAGTAAGCAAATTCATCCACACCCATTGGCATTAATTAACCTCCATATACTGATGACTCTCAAATTTACATCTCCAACACAGACCTCTTTCTTGAACTCCAGAATTCCATATTCAGCCACATATCCAGCATGTCCACTTGAGGGTTTTACAGGTACTCTGAATTTAGCAGTTTCAAAACTGCCATTGTTCTTCAAAAGAACAGCACCTTCATCCCCACAGTTAGCCAAACTAGAAACTGGAAATTATTATTGGCCCACCTCCCTCTACTTTACCACCATATCCAATTGACTATCCTTCTGATTCTTCCTTCTAAATATTTTTCTCACAGTTGACTTCTTCCCATATCTACTGCCACACAAGTTATCACCTGGCTACTAACATAGCATAGATCAGCATGACTGATTACCCCATCAAGTATACACTTGATGCCTCCAATACATTTCTACACTAAAAGGGAGAGGCTCTTTGTAAATACATTCATCTGTTCATCAAAAATATTTATTGAGTTCCTACCATACACAAAACACTTGCTAGATATTGATGATACAAATATAAACAAGACAGTCATGTTCCTGCCTTCTGGAACTCTATTAAGAGCTGGAGACCTAACTTAATTGTGATGGGGTTAGGAAAGTTTCTTTGAAGTTATAACTTTTTGTCTGAAATTTGAAGAATGTGTATCAATTAACTAGGCAAAGGGGAAGGCTGGTGACTCCATACATGAGGAAGTTAACAAATCAGGAAGAACCAAGGTTTGAGAAAACTGAGAGGGCAGCAAGTGAGAGAGGAGGAGAAGACGCTGGCTATGCTTGACACAGCAAGGCCCTGGGGGATAGTGACTCTACCTGGGAGATACTCAGAGGATCTAGGAGACCCCTTAAACTGCCTGCCACAGTGTATAAATGTGTGAGGGAAGGAGTGTACATTTTTCTGAGGAAAGTACATAGCTTTCATTAGGGTCTTACAGCCAATTTGTGACCTCTCTCCCTGGTGTATAAAATGCCAAGGTAAGGACTTTGGACTTTATTCTCAAAGTGGTGGGGGTACCATTGGAAATTATTAAGCCCAAAAGTAATGTGGAGGGAGAGTCTGCTGAAGTTAAAGGTACCACATCACTTTATGCTGGTGGGACCCACAGGCAGACAAACACCACATACTGGGCAGGATAGGAAAAACAGAGTCTAGAGGCTTCGTAGGAAAATCTGTCAACCTGCTGGTTCTCACCCTCAGAGGAAACTGATGCAGGTGACTCTTTCCTCCTAAGAGGAGGCCAGTTTGGTCTGGAAAAATCTGACTGGGATCTATAATACCTAAGTAGACCATCCTGAGGGGGGAAAAAGCACCATACAGGCAGGGCAAGAAACAAGAAAACAAGAACTGAAAATTCTGATCTGTTAAACACAACCTAAGCTAGAGGTATAGAATAAGCTGAACTAAATGTGAAAGAACAGACAGACAACAAAGTCATCCAGCAAGAAAATCCTAGGTAAAAAAAAGTGAAAACAATCTCCAGAATAAATTAATTAAGGAAATTGGATGTCTAGACCCCAGCAAAAATAACGAATCATACTAGGAAAACTGAAGATATGGCCCAGTCAAAGGAACAAACCAATAATTCAAATGAAATACAGGAGTTGAAACAATTAATTCAGGATGTACGAACAGACATGGGAAACCTCATCAAAAATCAAATCAATGCATTGAGGGAGGATATAAAGAAGGCAGGGGACAAGCAAAACGAAGAAATTGAAAGTCTGAAAAAACAAGTCACAGAACTTATGGAAATGAAAGCCACAGTAGAAGAAATAAAAAAAAAAAATGGAAACCTACAACTTTAGATTTCAAGAGGCAAAAGATAGGATTAGAGAACTGGAGGCAGAACATCTGAAATCCAACAAGCAAAAGAAAATCAGGAAAAGAATGGAAAAATATGAGCAGGGACTCAGGGAATTGAATGATAACATGAAGTGCACAAATGTATGTGTTGTGGGTGTCTCAGAAGGAGAACAGAAGGGAAAAGGAGGAGAAAAACTAACATAAATTATTACTGAAAATTTCCCAAGTCTTATGAAAGACTTAAAATTACAGATCCAAGAAGTGCAGCATACCCCAAATAGAATAAATCCAAATAGGCATACTCCAAGACACTTACTAATCAGAATGTCATATGTCAAAGAGAAAGAGAGAATTTTGAAAGCAGCAAGAGAAAAGCAATCCATCACATAAGAGGGAAGCCCTATTTGACTATGCATAGATTTCTCAGCAGGAACTATGGAGGCAAGAAGACAGTGGTATGATACATTTTAGATACTAAAGGAGAAAAAACTGCGAACCAGGAATTCTATATCCAGCAAAAGTTTCCTTCAAAAATGAGGGGGAAATTAAAATATTTTTACACAAAAAAATCACTGAGAGAATTTGTGACCAAGAGACCGGCTCTGCAAGAAATGCTAAAGGGACCACTAGAGACAGATATGAAAAGACAGGAGAGAGGTGTGGAGAAGAGTGTAGAAATGAAGACTATCAGTAAAGGTAAAAAGAAGAAAAATTAGATACAACATATAAATTCAAAAAGCAAAATTGTAGAAGAAAGTATTGCCCTTACAGTAATAACACTAAATGTTAATGGATTAAACTTCCCAATCAAAAGACATAGACTGGCAGAATGGATTAAAAAATAGGACCCATCTATATGCTGTCTACAGAAGATACATTTTAAACCCAAGGATAAACATAGATTGAAAGTGAAAGGTTGGGAAAAGGTATTTCATGCAAACAACAATCAGAAAAGAGCAGGAGTAGCTATACTAATATCCAACAAATTAGACTTCAAATATAAAACAATTAAAAGAGACAAATAAGGACACTGTATTAATAAAAGGAACAATTCAACAAGAAGACATAACAATCACAAATATTTATGCACCGAACCAGAGTGCTCCAAAATACACGGGGCAAACACTGAAAAGAGAAATAGACACATCTACCATAATAGTTGGAAACTTCAATTCCACACTCTCATCAATGGTCAGAACAGCTAGACAGAGGATCTATAAAGAAACAGAGAATTTGAATAATACAATAAATGAACTAGACTTGACAGACATTTATAGAACATTATACCCCACAACAGCAGGATGCACCTTTTTCTCAAGTGTTCATAGATCATTCTCAAGGATAGACCATATGCCTGGTCACAAAGCAAGTCTCGATAAATTTAAAAAGATTGAAATCATACAAAACAACTTCTCTGATCATAAAGGAATGTGTTGCAAATCAATAATAGGCACAGGGCTAGAAAATTCATAAATATATGAAGTCTCAACAAGACATTCTTAAACAACCAGTGGGTCAAGGAAGAAATTACAAGAGAAATCAGTAAATATCTCGAGACAAATGAAAATGAAAACACAACATATCAAAATTTATGGGATGCAGCAAAGGCAGTGCCAAGAGGGAAATTTATTGCCCTAAATGCCTATGTCAAAAAAGAAGAAAGAGGGAGGGCCACAATGGCTCAGCAGGCAAGAATGCTTGCCTGCCATGCCAGAGGACCCAGGTTCGATTCCTGGTGCCTGCCCATATAAAAAAAAAAAAAGAAGAAGAAGAAGAAAGAGCAAAAATCAAGGAATTAGCTGTTTATTTGGAAGAACTAGTGAAAGAACTGCAAACTAACCCCAAAACAAGCAAAAGGAAAGAAATAACAAAAATTAGAGCAGAAATAAATGAAATTGAGAACATGAAAATTATCGAGAAAATCAACAAAACCAGAAGCTGATTCTATGAGAAAATCAATAAAATTGATGGAGCAAGGTTGCTAAGGAGCAATTGCTAAGGAGCAAGGTTGACAAAAAGAAGAGGGTGCAAATAAATAAAATCAGAAATGGAAGAGGAGACATAACCACTGACCCTGCAGAAATAAAGGAGGTAATGAGAGGATACTATAACAAATTTATGCTAATAAACTAGACAACATAGATGAAATGGACAACTTCCTAGAAAGGCACAAACAATCAATATTGACTCGTAAAGAAATAGATGACCTTAACAAACCAATCACAAGTAAAGAAATTGAATTAGTCATTAAGAAGCTACAAAAAAAAGAAGAGTCCAGGACCAGATGGCTTCACATATGAATTCTACCAAACATTCAAGAAAGAATTAGTACCAATCCTGCTCAAACGCTTCAAAAAAACTGAAGAGGAGGGAAGGCTACGTAACTCATTCTATGAAGGCAACATCACCCTCATACCAAAGCCAAACAAAGATACTATAATAAAAGAAAATTATAGACCAATCTCTCTAATGAACATAGATGCAAAAATCTTCAACAAAATTCTTTCAAATCAGATCCAGCAGCACGTTAAAATAATTATACATCATGACCAAGTAGGATTCATTCCAGGTAGGCAAGAGTGGTTCAACATAAGAAAATCAATTAATGTAATATACCATATCAACAAATCAAAGCAGAAAAACCACATGATCATCTCGATTGATGTAGAAAAGGCATTTGACAAAATTCAACATCCTTTCTTATTGAAAACACTTCAAAGGATAGGAATGAAAGGGAACTTCCTCAGCATGGTAAAGGGAATATATGAAAACCCACAGCTAACATCATCCTCAATGGGGAAAAACTGAAAACTTTCCCCCTAAGATCAGGAACAAGACAAGGATGTCTGCTATCACCATTGTTATTCAACATTGTGTTGAAATTTCTAGCCAGAGCAATTAGACAAGAAAAAGAAATACAAGGAATCAAAATTGGAAAGTAAGAAGTAAAACTCTCATCGTTTGCAGATGGTATGATACTAATATGTCAAAAGCCCTAAAAAACCCACAGCAAAACTACTAGAGCTAATGAATGAGTGCAGCAAAGTGGCAGGTTAAAAGGTCAACACTCAGCAATCTGTAGTGTTTCTATACACTAGTAATAAGCACTCTGAGTGGGAAATCAAGAAAAAAATTCCATTTACAATTGCAACCAAAAGAATAAAATATTTAGGAATAAATTTAACTAAGGATGCAAAAGACCTAAGCAAAGAAAACTACAAGAAATTGCTAAAAGAAATCACAGAAGACCTAAATAAATGGAAGGGCATACCATATTCATGGATTGGAAGACTAAATGTAGTTTAGATGTCAGTTCTACCTAAACTGATTTATAGATTCAATGCAATACCAATGAAAATCCCAAAAACTTACTTTTCAGAAATAGAAAAAACAATAACCAAATTTATCTGGAAGGGCAGGGTGCCCTGAATAGCTAAAAGTATCCTGAGAAAGAAAAATGAAGTTGTAGGTCTCATGCTACCTGACTTTAAGGCGTATAACGAAGCTACAGTGGTCAAAACAGCATGGTGTTGGTATAAAGACAGATATACTGACCAATGGAATAAATGTTTAAATATAGACCCTCTTATCTATGGACAGTTGATCTTTGATAAGGCAGTCAAGTCAACTCACCTGGTACAGAACAGTCTCTTCAATAAATGGTGCCTAGAGAACTTTATATCCACATGCAAAAAAATGAAAGGGGATCCATATCTCACACCCTATACAAAAATTAACACAAAAATGGATCAAAGACCTAAACATTAGATCTTTTTAGATAAAGATTAGATTTATCTAAGACCATAAAACTTTTAGAAGAAAATATAAGGAAATATCTTATAAATCTTATAACAGGAGGCAGTTTCCTAGATCTTACACCCAAAGCACAGGCATTGAAGAAAGAAATAGATAAATGAGAACTCCTCAAAATTAAACACTTTTGTGCATCAAAGAACTTTGTCAAGAAGATAAAAGGATAGCCTACACAATGGGAGACAATATTTGGAAATGGTATATCAGATAAGGGACTAGTATCCAGAATATATAAAGAGATCATTCAACTGAACAACAAAAAGACAAACAACCAAAAATGGGCAAAAGATATGAACAGACATTTCTCAGAAGAGGAAATACAAATGGCCAAAAGGCACATAAAAAGATGCTCAACTTCCCTTCTATTAGTGAAATACAAATAAAACCACAATGAGATATCATCTCACACCCACCAGAATGGCCATTATCAATAAAACCGAAAATGACAAGTGCTGGAGAGGATGTAGAGAAAGAGGTACACTTATCCACTATTGGTGGGAATGTCAAATGATACAACCGCTGCGGAAGGCAGTTTGGTGGTTCCTCAGGAAGCTAAGTATAGAATTGTCATATGATCCGGCAATACCATTGCTAGGTATCTACTCAGAGAAAATGAGGGCAGGGACACAAATGGATACTTGCACACCAATGTTTATAGCAGCATTATTTACAACTGCCAAGAGATGGAAACAGCCCAAATATCCATCAGCAGATGGGTGGCTAAACAAGCTGTGGTATATACATACGATGGAATATTATGCAGCTGTAAGACAGAATGAAGTTATAAAGTATTTAACAACATGGATGCACCTTGAGGACATTATGCTGAGTGAGATTAGCCAGAAACAAAAAGACAAATACTGTATGGTCTCACTGATAGGAACTAACATTAATGAATGAATTTAGAGAATTTCGGTTAAGAACAGAGGTATCAGGAGATAGAAATAGGGTAGATATTGGGTAATTGGAGCTGAAGGGATACATATTGCACAACAGGACTGAATTTTCTAAAAATTCAGAAATGGACAGCACAATAATACCTACCTGTAGTACAATAATGTTAGTACGCTGAATGAAGCTGAATGTGAGAATGATAGAGGGAAGAGGGCTGGGGGCACAAATGAAACCAGATGGAAAGATAGATGATAAAGACTGAGGTGGTATAATCTAGGAATGCCTAGAATGTACAATGATAGTGACTAAATGTACAAATTCAAGAATATTTTTGCATGAAGTAGAACAAAGAAATGTCAATATTGCAGGGTGTTGAAAGTAGATGGTAATTCATATTTTAAAACTTTAACTTATGTGTGAAACTAAAGCAAAAAATGTTTATTTGGTACAAAATTTATATTTTGACTAATGCATCTCCTAATATAACTTATGTGAGCAGTTTAATTATACACCATGAGTACATAGAACCTTGAGTAGGGCATGAGATTTTGTAGGTTGGTCCAGAGTGATGCCCTGATAAATCCCAGAGTGATTTGAACAGTGAATAAAAAAGTATTTGCAAAGTCCCCTTGGGGGAATGGTGAGAAAGAGGGAAAACTCAACTTCCCCATTTGGAGAAGGCCTGATATACTCGCAGGCAGTGAGGATAACAATAGCAATAGGCTGAACCCTCAATCTTGGGGTTTTTTTCATATGAAATTTACCCCCATAAAGGATAGGCTAAGCCTACTTAAAATTAGGCCTAAGAGTTACCCCCAAAGAACATGTTTTGTTGCTCAGATGTGGCCTCTCAGCCAACACGGCAAGCAAACTCACTGCCCTTCCCCTCTCCACGTGGGACATGACTCCCAGGGGCATAAATCTCCCTGGCAACATGGGACAGAAATCTTCGAATGAGATGGGACTCAGCATCAAGGGATTGAGAAAACCTTCTCAAATGAAAAGGGGATGAGAGAAATGAGACAAAGTGTCAGTGGCTGAGAGATTTCAAATAGAGTTGAGAGATTATCCTGGAGGTTATTCTTATGCTTATACAGATATCCCATTTTTAGTTTAAGGCATATTAGAGAGGCTAGAGAGAAGTGCCTGAAACTGTAGAGCTGTGTTCCAGTAGCCATGTTTCTTTAAGACGATTGTATAATGATATAGTTTTCACAAAGTGACTATGTGATTGTGAAAACCTTGTGTCTGATGTTCCTTTTATCTACGGTATTGAAAGATGATTAAAAAATACGGAGTAAAAATAAATAAATAATAGGGGAAACAAAAGTTAAAATAAATTGGGTAGAAGGAAATACTAATGGTCAACGAGAGGGAGGTGTAAGGGGTATGGTAAGTATGAATCTTTTCTTTTTTCTTTTTATTTCTTTTTCTGGAGTGATGTAAATGTTCTGAGAAATGATCATGGTGATGAATATACAACTATGTGATGATATTGTGAGCCATTGATTGCACACTGAGTATGGAATATTCATATGTTAAGAATGTTCATATTTGTATGTTGATTGGTTTTATTAATAAAAATTTAAAAATATATATTTTTTGAGCGCCGTGTGCCAGGAACTGTTCTAGGTTTCCATAAAAAAGAAGAAGTAATGTGGCTAGATGGTAAAATCCTCAGGACAGAGACTTTTATCTCTTTTGTTCGTTGTTGTATCCCAAGTACCTAGAACAGTGCCGTGAACATAGTTTACACTCAATAAACAGTTGCTGAATAAATGAATGTATGTCTATTATGGCATTATATTGTATCATATTATGCTGTAATCACATGCTTAATGTGTCTCCCTTACAAGATTCAGTCCTTGAAAATGTCTGTATCTTATTCATTTTATAGTTCTACAGATAAGGTACTAGTGCCCAGCACAGTGCCTGGCTTAAAATCAGTTATTTTATGCATTCATTCATTCAGCCAATAATTAATGAGAACCTTCCAGATGCCAGGAACTAGAAATACAAAGGTGACCAAGATATTGTCACTAACCTCAAGGAGTTTAGCCTATGTATAAGAAGACTGGTAAGTAGACCTGATAATGCGTTGTAGTAAATGCTACAAAAGCGATAAGGACAGAACACAGCCCTAGGGGTTTCAGGGAAGGCCAGGAGATAGAAGAAACACTGAGGCTGACTCTGGACCAGGCAAAGGAGGAGAAGCAAAGTATGGGTAGGTATTACAGGCAAAGTACAGAGGGGAGCAAGCAAGAACCATTTGGAGATCTGTATGAGTAAGTCTGTGATATGATGAAGCCACAAAAAGGGGCAAAGGCAGAGGAGTTTGAACTTCATCTTGAAGATAATGGAATGTCATCAATGGATGAATGACTAGCAGAAAGTGATGTGGTCAGAATTGCATACAAAACTATTTAGGTTCCAGACTGGAGAACGAACTAGAGGAGCAGTTAATGGTGGGAGTGAGGGGCCCTGTAATTGGGAGAGATGATGTCTGCCTGGACTAAAGGAGAGGCAATGGGGATAGAGGAAAGTAGATGGATTTGAGAGAAATTAAGGAGGTGGGATCAATAGGAATTTGTGATTAATTAAATTTTAGGGTGAGAGCGCTGTTAGTGATAGAGAAAGGTAGACAGATTTGAGAGATACTAAGGAGGTAGACTCAATAGAAATTTGTGATTAATTAGATGTTAGGGTAAAATGATCACAGAGAGTAAGGACAAGGATTTGCAGCAGGCTTAGAAAGTTAGAAAGATGATGAATTCCAATTTGGATATATTGCATTTGAGTTTTCTTTGGAACGTCCAAGAGGAGACCTTTTGGTAGGCTGTTGTATATACACATGGATCTGGAGTTGAGATACAAGATCTAGGCTGAACATAAAAATGTGTGCATCTTTGCTGATGAACAGTAATTGATTCCTTGGAGTGAAGAATGAGGACAAAAAACAGACAGAGACAGAACTCTAGGAGAGCATTCAAGTAACAAGCATTTTTTTAAATAATTGAGTAAAGGAATAATGATAGAGTCATTCAGTATAAGGGATCTCTTCCAGTGCTGCCGCGATACTGCTACTGAGTCAGCTAGCTATCCAATTTGTGCTTAAGGCCAGGCCTCAAATGGAAAATATGTTACTGAAACAAAAATGAAAACTAGGGAAATTTCGTATGTCAGAAAGTATGTCTTCAAGACTTTTATCAGACATATATGTAGCTACTCTATTCTTGAGGCTTTTTGGTAAGTGGATCACAGTAACCTCCTATTAGTCTGTGTATAAGAAACATTTATTTTTAAAGCTATATTTATTTATTTTTATTGATATATATGCACATGCCATATAGTCATCCAAAGTGTACAATCAGTGGTTCACAATATCCATCATAAAGCTGTGCATTTTTGTCATCACAATTGACTTTTTCTGTGAAAAAATAGCATATATACAAAAAAGCAATAATTTTCAGAGCACATAGCAACAATTAGTTATAGAACAGATTTCATAGTTTGATATGGGTTACAATTCCACATTTTTAGGTTTTACTTCTAGCTGCTCCAAGGCACTGGAGATTAAAAGAAATATCAATATAGTGTTTCAGCAATCATACTCATTTGTTAAACCCTATCGTTTCTATATAACTCCATCTTCACCTTTGCTCTTTCTCCCACCTTTTAGGGGTGTTTGGGCTGAGCCCATTTTAACTTTTTCATGTTGGAAGGGGCTGTTGATAATATGGGGTAGGGGGATGGGAATAATTCATGTTCTGGAGAGGCTGGCCCCTGTGCATTGCAGAACTTGTCTGGTCTAGGAATCTGGAGGTTGTAGGTTTCTGGAAAGTTACCCTAGTGCGTGGAACCTTTTTAGAATCTTATATAATGCACTAGGTGTTCTTTAGATTTGGCAGGAATGGTTTTGGTTGGGGTTTGACAAGCTATGATAGGTAGCAATGTCTAACTGAAGCTTGCGTAAGAGTGACCTGCAGAGTAACCTCTTGACCCTATTTGAACTCTCTCAGCTGCTGATACCTTATTTGTTAAGCTTCTTTCCCCCCTTTTAGTCAGGATGGCATTGTTGATCCCGCAGTGCCAGGGCTAGGCTTATCCCTGGGAGTCATCTCCCAAGCCGCCACGGACACTTTCACTCCTAAATGTCATGTCCCATGTAGAGGGGAGGGCAATGATTTCACTTGCAGAGTTGAGCTTAGAGAGAGAGGGACCACATCTGAGCAACAAAAGAGGTCCTCCAGAAATAACTCTTAGGCATTCCTATAGGTAGGCTAAGCTTCTTCACTACATACATAAGCTTCACAAGAGCAAGTCTCAAAATCTAGGGTTTGGCCTATTGATTACGGTGTCCCTAATGTTTGACACAGTATATCAGGGGTTTCCCCAGTGATAAAGTTTAATAGTTCCATATTATTTCTCCCATCCTTCAAGGGACTTTGCCAGTACTTTTTGATTATCTGCTTAATATACTCTGGGATGTATCCAGGCAATACATTAAGCTATTCAGGATTAAAGACCTCATTCTTATTCTGGGCTCCGAGATTTGGATTGTTTAAATGATCTATCCAGTCAGGTTGAGTTAGATTATATGCTACAGAAAATTCAGGTTCTGAACAAAGAACCTTTCTTGCTTTCTTCCTTTGCTCTCAAAGAGTAGGTGAAATTCTAAAATGCAGGCAAGTCTTCCTTACCTTGTATTCTGAATTATCTTAAACCCGACATGATTGGCTTCGTCCTTATCTCTAAATACCAGGTTATACATATCTAAAACAGCCTATCAAAATCCAGAAATAACAATTACCACTCCAGACTAAATATGACTGCAATAAGAGTTTACAATCTAGGCCCCTGTTTTCTTATAAGCTTTTTCTAAATAAGACCATACAATATTTGCTCTTTTGTTTCTGACTTATCTTGCCTCACCAAATGTCCCACAAGTTCATTCACGACATTACATGCCTCACAACTTTGATTCCTGTTTGTAGCAGCACAATATTCGAGCATATGTAAACACCGTCATTTGCGAATCTACTTCTCAGTGCATCCATCAGTCACCTCCATCCATTGGACATCATGTATAACATTCAATGTCAAAAGTCCATCAACAAGAACTTCCGGGCCAAGATGGCGGCTTAACAATGTGTGCATTTTAGTTCATCCTCCAGAACAACTACTAAATAACCAGACACAGTACAGAACAGCTCCTGGGGCCACGTCAGTGACCGGACACACAGCGTACCCTGATCTGGACCAGCTGGACCGGCTGCGGGCCTCCCCAGAACTGTGAGTTCCACAAGCCACGGCGGCTGGCACCCCTCCCCCACAGGCTGCTTCCCAGAGGGGAAAGGAAAGAGACTTTACCAGCAGCAGGGGCTGAGCCCAACCAAACGCGAATTGTGGAATTAATTAACAAATTCTGACTACTAAAAATAGGCCCCCAGCTCAGGTGAACCTGTTCAAAGTGGAGGTCGCTCATTTTTGCCCCTGGCACCAAGGGGGCAGGGCTGATGGAAAAAGGAAAAAAAAAGAAGGAAACAGAGGTTTTTGTGGCTGTGTTTCTACAAAGGCTTGACTGCCTTTGGATACAGTGGTAGGGCTCCCAAGGCTGCAGCTGCCCCAGGCATAGGCAGAAATAAGCTCATTTGAGGGCTTGTCTGGAGCCTGTGCCTTCCCCAGGGGAGAGGTGAACCCCAACTCAGGTGGAATCCCTCTCTCAAGGAATTCAGACACCAGGGCTTGGTAATTTGAAGCCATTAAAACCAGCCTACAACCTCTCCTCTGTCTCCACACACCCCCAGCCAAAGTAAAAGGTACTGCATCATCTTATGCTGGTGGGACCTGCAGGCAGACAAGCACCACATACTGGGCAGGATAAGAAGAATAGAGTACAGAGACTTCACAGGAAAGTCTTCCAACCTGCTGGGACTCACCCTCGGGGAAAACCAACGCAGGTGACTCTTTCCTCCTGATAGGAGGCCAGTTTGGTCTGGGAAAATCCGGCCGGGGTCTATAATACCTAAGTAGACCCTCTTAAGTGTGGGGGGAAAAAGGTTCCATACAAGCAGGACAAGAAACAAGAAAACAAGAACTGAAAAATTCTCCTCTGTTAAACAAAACTTCAGCTAGAGGTTCAGATAAAGCTGAACTGAATGTCAAAGAACAGATAGACAACAAATTCATCCAGCAAGAAAAGTCTAGGTTAAAGAAGTGCAAGCAATCTCCAGAATAAATTAATTAAGGTAATTAAATGCCTAGATACCAGCAAAAAATAACAAATCACACTAGGAAAATTGAAGATATGGCCCAGTCAAAGGAACAAACCAACAATTCAAATGAGATACAGGAGTTGAAACATTTAATTCAGAATATATGAACAGACATGGAAAACCTCATCAAAAACCAAATCGATGATTTGAGGGAGGATATAAAGAAGGCAAGGAATGAACAAAAGAAGAAATCAAAAGTCTGAAAAAACAAATCACAGAACTTATGGGAATGAAAGGCACGGTAGAAGAGATGAAAAAAACAATGGAAATCTACAATGGCAGATTTCAAGAGACAGAACATAGGATTTCTGAACTAGAGAATGGAACATCTGAAATCCAAAAAGAAACAGAAAATATAGGGAAAAAATGGAAAAATATGAGCAGGGACTCAGGGAACTGAAAGACAATATGAAACACATGAATATACATGTTGTGGGTGTCCCAGAAGGAGAAGAGAAGGGAAAAGGAGGAGAAAATCTAATGGAGGAAATTATCACTGAAAAATTTCCAACTGTTATGAAAGACTTAAAATTACAGATCCAAGAAGTGCAGCATACCCCAAAGAGAATAGATCCAAATAGATGTACTCCAAGACATTTACTAATCAGAATGTCAGAAGTCAAAGAGAAAGAGAGAATCTTGAAAGCAGCAAGAGAAAAGCAAACCATCACGTACAAGGGAAGCCCAATAAGACTATGCGTAGATCTCTCAGCAGAAACCATGGAGGTAAGAAGACAGTGGGATGATATACTTAAATTATTAAAAGAGAGAAACTGCCAACCAAGAATTCTATATCCAGCAAAACTGTCCTTCAAAAATGAGGGAGAAATTAAAACATTTTCAGACAAAAAATCACTGAGAGAATTTGTGACCAAGAGACCAGCTCTACAAGAAATACTAAAGGGAGCACTAGAGACAGATATGAAAAGACAGAAGAGAGAGGTGTGGAGAAGAGTGTAGAAAGGAAGACTATGAGTAAAGGTAAAAAGAAGGAAAATTAGATATGACGTATAAAATCCAGAAGGCCAAATAGTAGAAGAAAGTACTACCCGTGCAGTAATAACACTAAATGTTAATGGATTAAACTCCCCAATCAAAAGACATAGACTGGCAGAATGGATTAGAAAACAAGACCCATCTATATGCTGTCTCTACTCAAAGGACATGAGAACAAGGACACAAACGGACATTTGCACACCAATGTTTATAGCACATTATTTACAATTACCAAGAGAAGGAAATAGCCAAAATGTCCATCAACGGATGGGTGGCTAAACAAACTGTGGCATATACATATGCTGGAATATTATGCAGCTGTAAGACAGAATAAAGTTATGAAGTATGTAACAACATGGATGGACCTTAAGGACATTATGCTGAGTGTGATTAGCCAAAAACTAAAGGACAAATACTGTATGATCTCACTGATATAAACTGACATTAGTGAATAAACTTGGAATATTTCGTTGGTAACAGAGACCATCAGGACATAGAAATAGGGTAAGATATTGGGTGACTGGAGCTGAAGGGATACAGATTGTGCAACAGGACTGAATATAAAAACTCAGAAATGAACAGCACAACACTACCTAACTGTAATACAATTATGTTAAAACACTGAATGAAGCTGAATGTGAGAACGATAGAGGGAGGAGGGCTGGGGACATAAATGAAATCACAAAGAAAGATAGATAATAAAGACTGAGATGGTATAATCTAGGAATGCCTAGAGTGTATAATGATAATGACTAAATGTACAAATTTAAAAATGCTTTTGCATGCAGAAGAACAGAGGAATGTCATTACTGCAGGGTGCTGAAAATAGATGGTAATTAATATTTTAAAATTTCAACTTATGTGTGAGACTAAAGCAAAAAACGTTTATTTGGTACAAAATTTATATTTTGACTAGTGCATCTCCTAATATAACTTAGGTAGATAGTTGGTTGAAAAACATAAGTACATGGAACCTTGAGTAGGACATTAGATTTTGTTGGTTTGTCCAGAGTGATGCCCCGATGAATCCCAGAGTGATTTGATCAGTGACTGGAAAAGTATTTGCAAAGTCCCCTTCAGGGAATGGTGAGAACAGGGGAACATTCAACCTCCCCAAGTTGAATTATTAATATTCTCACAAGCAATGCGGACAACTGAAGTTATAGGATGAGCCCCCAGTCTTGGGGTTTGTTCACATGAAACTTAACCCCACAAAGGATAGGTCAAGCCTACTTAAAATTAGGCTTAAGAGTCACCCCGAAGAGGGCCTCTTTTGTTACTCAGATGTGGCCTCTGTCTCCAGCCAATACAACAAGCAAACTCACCACTCTCCCCCTGTCTATGTGGGACATGACTCCCAGTGGTGTGGATCTTCCTGGCAACATGGGACAGAAATCCTAGAATGAGCTGAGACTCAACATCGAGGGATTGAGAAAAACTCTAGAATGAGCTGAGACCCAGCATCAAGGGATTGAGAAAACCTTCTCGACCAAAAGGGGAAAGAGTGAAATGAGACAAAGTGTCAATGGCCGTGAGATTACAAACAGAGTCGAGAGGTCATCCTGGAGGTTATTCTTATGCATTAAGTAGATATCACCTTGTTATCCAAGATGTAATGGAGAGGCTGGAGGGAACTGCCTGAAAATGTAGAGCTGTGTTCCAGTAGCCATGTTCCTTGAGGATGACTGCATAATGATATAGCTTTCACAATGTGACTATGTGATTGTGAAAACCTTGTGTCTGATGCTCCTTTTATCTACCTTGTCAACAGACGAGTAGAACATATGGAATAAAAATAAATAATAGGGGGAACAAATGTTAAAATAGATTTAGTTTGAAATGCTGGTGATGAATGAAAGGGAAGGGTAAGGGGTATGGTATGTAAAATTTTTTTTTCTTTTTGTGTTTTTGTTTTATTTTTCTGTTCTCTTTTTATTTCTTTTTCTGAATTGATGCAAATGTTCTAAGAAATGATCATGATGATGAATATGCAACTATGTGATGATATTGTGAATTACTGATTATATATGTAGAATGGAATGAGCATATGAATATGCAACTATGTGATGATATTGTGAATTACTGATTATATATGTAGAATGGAATGAGCATATATTAAGGATGTTTGCGTTTCTTTCTTGTAATTTTTTTAATTAATAAAAAATTATTTTAAAAAAGGTCCATCAACACTATCAATTTTAGACAATTTCATTGTTTCCAAGAGAAAGATAACCAATAAACACACCCTCACCAAATAGAAAATCCAAACCTCCCCTTAACTCTTGTCCCTACCCCCATCATTTATCCCTGGTGTTGCTGCGGTACTGTTGATGTTTTCTTGTTAAACATAGCCCAGAGCATGCAATAGCAGTTTCCCCCATACCCCTAAATTATACACTGTTTGTACAAGATGCATACCTTTGCAGTAGCTCATACAAGAACTTACTTATGTTTGTAGTGTTACTTGGTGGGACATATGGGTCTATACAACCCCTTTCAATCATTTCACCTTCAATATGGTAATGTTACTTACAGACCCACTAGGGAACCACCTTCACTTCTATCTGTTCCCTTACATTTAAGTTCAACCTCGTTAGCTAACTGTTCACCCATCTCTAGCTTCCATGTATCTCTAGGTCCCCTATATTTTGTATTATAAGCCTCTGATTTCACCTTTATCATAGCCATAAAAGTATATAATGCAGTATCTATCCTTTTGTGTCTGGCTTATTTCACTCAGCATTATATCCTCAGGACTCATCCATCTTGTCATGTGCTTCAGGACATTATTTCATCTTACTGCTGCATTATATTCAATTGTATGTATATATCACATTTTGTTATTCCTCTCATCTGTTGATGGGAACTTGGATTGTTTCCATCTTTTGGCAATTGTGAATAGCGCTGCTGTGAACATTGGTGTGCAAATGTCTGTTCGTGTCACTGCTTTCAACTCTTCTGGATATATACTAAGTAGTGGTATTGGTGAGTCATAGGGCAATTCGATATTTAGTTTTCTGAGGAACCTCCAAACTGTCTTCCATAGCAGCTGTACTATTATACGTTCCCATCAGCAGTGAATAAGTGTCACCATTTCTCCACATCCTCTCCGACATTTGTAGTTTCCTGTTTGCTTAATAGCAGCCACTCTTATAGGTGTGAGGTAGTATCTCATTGTAGTCTTGATCTGCATTTCCCTTATAGCTAATGAAAGTGAGTATCTCTTCATGTGCTTTTTTAGTCATCTGTATTTGCTCTTCAGAAAAATGCCTATTCATGTCTTTAGCCCATTTTATAATGGGCTGTTTTTCTTTTGTTGAGTTGTATGATTTCTTTATGTATACAGGATATCAAACCTTTATCTGATATGTGATTTCCAAATATTTTCTCCCATTGAATTGACTGCCTCTTCACCTTTTTGACTAAGTCTTTTGAGGCACAAAAGCATTTGATTTTGAGGAGTTCCCATTTATCTATTTTTTTCTTTTGTTGCTTGTGCTTTGGGTATAAAGTTTAGAAAGCTACCTCCTATTACTAGGTCTTGAAGATGTTTCCCTACATTTTCTTCTAGGAGCTTTACATATTGGTTCTTATATTTAGGTTAAAAGCTATATATTTTTAAAATAAAGTATTAAATGCCTTAGATGTCATTCGATTCTAGTTGTCTGATGTTGCTCAAATCATCCAGATAACCTACCTAACTTGCTGTATGATTGCTGGCCCTTTGCTTGGCTCGTTGGCTTTGGTATCAAATGTACAAACTCAGCCAATTGAAATATACCTGAAAAAATGTTTCTCAAATGTTCTTTTGAAGTCCCCTTCGGGGAATGGTGAGAACAGGGGAAAATTCAACCTCCCCAAGTTGAATTATTGATATTCTCACAAGCAGTGTGGACAACCAAAGCTATAGGCTGAGCCCCCAGTCTTGGGGGTTGTTCATATGAAACTTAACCCCACAAAGGATAGGTCAAGCCTACTTAAAATTAGACCTAAGAGTCACCCCCAAGAGAACCTCTTTTGTTACTCAGATGTGGCCTCTCTCTCCAGCCAACACAACAAGCAAACTCACCACCCTCCCCCTGTCTACTTGGGACATGACTCCCAGGGGTGTGGACCTTCCTGGCAACGTGGGACAGAAATCCTAGAATGAGCTGAGACTCAGCATCAAGGGATTGAGAAAACCTTCTCAATCAAAAGGGGGAAGAGTGAAATGAGACAGTGTCAATGGCTGCGAGATTCCAAACAAGAGTCGAGAGTTATCCTGGAGGTTATTCTTACGCATTAAGTAGATATCACCTTGTTATCCAAGATGTAATGGAGAGGCTGGAGGGAACTGCCTGAAAATGTAGAGCTGTGTTCCAGTAGCCATGTTTCTTGAGGATGATTGCATAATGATATAGCTTTCACAATGTGACTATGTGATTGTGAAAACCTTGTGTCTGATGCTCCTTTTATCTACCTTGTCAACAGATGAGTAGAATATATGGAATAAAAGTAAGTAATAGGGAGAACAAATGTTAAAATAAATTTAGTTTGATTGTCCAGGTGATGCCCTGATGAGTCCCAGAGTGATTTGATCAGTGAGTGGAAAAGTATTTGCAAAGTCCCCTTCGGGGAATGGTGAGAACGAGGGAAAACTCAGCTTCCCCAAGTTGAATTCTTGATATTCTCACAAGCAGTGTG
>PVIY010010469.1:0-68273 GCA_004026745.1 Myrmecophaga tridactyla
TTAGCAAACAGCTACTTCTTTCCTCTTTCTCTCCTTTCTTTCTTTCTTCCTCTTAGCTTCCTTCTTTTCTTCCTCTTCCTCCTCCTCCTCTCCTCCTCCTCCTCCTCCTTCTTCTTCTAGCAGTTGGATCCCTTACTTCAAATGAAATTTTAGTCAGAAGCTCTCTTGTTACAGTTAAAGCAGACTAACTCTGCTCCAAGTAGGGTGGGGATATTAACAGCAATCATGCCTCTTCACTGTTTGGGAGACTTTCTTGATGGTATTGGAAAGTTTGTGTGGTGGTGGTTGGCCAGATGGGGCATTGGGGATGTGAGATGCACAGTTAAATGCTGTGCAGTTTTAAGTGCCAGGTTTATAAGATGGCCCTTTGGCTCTCTTCCTCTCCTTCTTCATGTTTTCCATGATGTTACAACAGAGTGAAAATAGCCCCAGTTTTAGACAGAAAGACCTGGATTTGAACAGTTGCGTTGTGATGCCAATTACACTGTTTAATCTTTCTGACTCTCAGCTTCTTCCTGTGTAAATGGCAGATATGTCTAACTCTCACTTAAAGAGACATCATGAAGAAGATGTATTTAACAGATAACAATATTGAATTTTACCTGAGCCCTGGGAGGCTGGAAAACAATGACTACATAAGAATTTCCACCATCCCTTGTCTTCTGAGAAATGCCTGACTGCAAAAAAAATCATTCTGTTTCAAATCATTAGATACAACTCATGAAAGCCTGCCACCCCATTTGTTTCCCTACGAACAAGGCTAGGCAGAGGTCCTGCAAATTCCTATTCTTTTTGCCTTATAAATGATTAGTGGAACTGTTTTGTATCCACTAATCAGTGGAATGAAATGTTTGCTAACCAAACTTTGTCTCAGATTCTCTCTTCCCCCAGGTCCCTGAATGTGGACCCACCCTACCAGCCTGAGGCAACATACCACAGAGCCTTTCCTTAATGGCCTCATCCAAGAATAGGCTGACCTCAGGATAAAATATTCCCTGGTCAACTGTCCGGTCACTGCCACCTCCACCTCTTCATTCTACTTCCACACATACTGGTTAAGTAAAATAAAATAAGTGGCTCCCTACTTTGGGCATTACTGGGAGGGAACCCCTTGTGAGAAGGAATTTTCCAGAAGACAAAGAATTGACCTTTAAGGGCTTTCTGAGAGAATGAAACAATAGAACACAACTTACGAGGTTGCAGATAAGCAACACCTGGGAATAAATCAGTTTTGGTCCAGTAAAGACAGTCTATCAAAATGGACAAGCATACCATACCCATCCACATGTATCTACTCCCCACTATATAAAATGAAACCTTAATGTCAGCCAGTCAGATCATTTTCTTGCTTGCTTCTGCATTTGACCTGTATGAGCTCTATCTTTTCAACCTCTTTTCAGAGCTTCCTTCTACTTTCTGAATGGGATGCTGCCAAATTCAAGAATTGCTAAATTGCATAAAATGTTTTAACAAAGTTTTTTTTCTAGACTTGTTAATTTACAGCTCTAAGGCCATGAAAATATCTGAATTAAAAGCATCAACAAGATGATACCTGGATTCTAAAGAAAGGCCACTGGCATCTAGAACGCTTCTGTCAGCTGGAAGGCACATGGCTGACATCTGCTGGTCCTTATTCCTGGTTCATTGCTTTTGGCTTCTGAGTCCAGGGTTCTTTCTTAGATTGTCTGGGACAAACTTTGGATTTTAACTCTTAGCATCTCCCGGGGCATTTTTGTTGTTATCATTCAAGTGTCTGTGCCTTCTCCAAAAGGTCTCCCTCTTAAAGGACTCCTGGATACAGATTAAGACCTATCTTGAATGGGTGGGGTCACATTTCCATGGAAATAACTTAATCAAAAGTTCCCACCCTGGGCAACAGTGGCTCAGTGGCAGAGTACTTGCCTGCCATGCTGAAGACCGGGGTTCGATTTCCGGTGCCTGCCCATGTAAAAAAGAAAAATAAAGTTCCCACCCAACAGTAGATCTGCCCTACAAGAGTAGATTAAAAGAATGTGACATTTCTGGGGTACACAACAGTTTCAAACCACAGTAATCATAAACAATAGCAGTTAAATGTGATAGGAAAGTAAAAAGTGCTTTTTCAGTATAACACTTTATGTAAAGGTCAATGAAACCACACAGGTCAGAGAACGATTTCTTAGAAAAAGGCAATTTAAGCTATGCTTCCTTCAGACCAATGATCCCTCTACCAGGCACAGTCTCCAAGAGAACCAAGATGAGAGGCTGAAGGCAACATCCCCACCCCGCCTGATGCAAAGCTGCTCTGCTTTCACTATCGAATATACAGAGCTATTTACTAAAAGTACACTTAAAGGATACAACTGCTTGAAAAAAATTTTGCAAAGTATTAACCAAAGGATTAATCATATTGCTTATATTGATAAACTAAAGGACACTAATCTTAATTCAACTCTACAAGATTAGATATGCTATTGAAAGTGATTTAACTCACTAGTCATGATTTGGGTCCAATTTGGGGTCAACTCTATTTCTTAAGGTTTATTGTATATATTAATATTAGTACAAATCTTGCAAACAGCAGTGTTCAAACCTAATCATGCAGCAGAACCACCTGGAAGGCCTGTTAAGGCCTCGTGGCTGGGACCCAATCTCACAGCTTCTGATTCAGTAGGGCTGGTTGGGAGCCCAAGAAATTGCACTGCTAGCAAGCTTCTAGGTGGTACTGAGGTTGCTGGTCTGGGGGTTACACTTTGGGAACCGCTATTCTGATAGTTACTGGGGACGTGGTGCCCTTGTGAAGTTGTCCTGACTGCATCTTTATTATAATGAATCAGAGATTCCTCATTCTTTGGAATGAGATCCCAATAAGCTGTTGTGCATACTTAAGGAGCCTAATGGTAAAAAGCTTACTGGGCATCCTGTTAAACTCTGGATTACCTCTGATAAGGAAAAAAAAAAAAAAAAGGAAAATCAGTCGAAGTGCTCTGTTTTGATACAAAAGAGCGGCATTAAAATTCAACTTGGAGAATTGGAGTTGTTTTTGTGTTAAAATCATGTGCTTGTCAAAGTGCTAAGCTACTATGGTAATGACTCTTATACAAATATAGTTTAACAAAAACAACAAGTATCTCTCCGTTTATAGTGCAGAAAAGCAGACTTTGTGTCATTCTTTTCAGAAGCCAAGAAATATGTGCAGATTATTAGAGTAATAAAATAGATTCTTTGCAAGAGAATAATTTATATTTTTGTGTTATAGAAAATTTAAGACATAGCCCTTTCTTATTCCTATCTTAGCTTTTTTATATTGGTTGTGGAGGCGGCAGAGGGATGAGTACAAGATAAAGGAAAAAAGAGTGTCTTTTCTTCAAAAATGTCACCATAATATTTCTGAAACCAAAATAGAACATAGCACGTTTCAGAAACTCTGATCCTGAACTTCAGCAAATGTAATAAAATTGAAGCAAAACTCAAAAAAAAAGAATAGAATTAATAGCATGCATATCTTCTTTCAACAATAATAAATGTTCTGTCTAAATGATAAATTTTTAAGAAATGACATATAAGAATTTAATTAAAAAAATCAGAAATGCCATCTAACTTATTAACATTTACAGAAGTTCCTGTGTGAACTTAAATTCTTTTGGGAATAAGGTATGGTCTGATAAATAAGTAAATAAATATAAAAATAACATAGAAAGGCTGCTAATATCTACTCATATGTAAAGCTGTTTCAGTGTTCGACTCCAAACAAACGTTGACATAGGTAGAAAACACAAAACAGCAATAGCGCCAGAGATGCTTCAATTGCTGAAGACTATAAAAAAGGTCCATCAGGAAGCTAGAAGATTTGCTTTCTAATATATCTCATCCAGAAAGTAAACCCCTATGAAAGAGTTTGAACAGTGGTTCTCTTCCCCCAGTTGCCAACTAGAATTACCTGGAAACTTTCAAGCCATTCCAAAGCTTTGATCCAACTCAAAACTCTAAGTAAGGAGCTATTAGAATTATTTAAAAGTTTTTCAAGTTGTTTCAAATGATTCAGCCAATCAGCGAAAGACACTGATTGAGAGTTAAGACTCTTCTTTGTCCCTACATGTGATGTATCCTTCTTGGTTTATTCTGTCATATCCAGGTTAGAATAGGTTTCCATACATCATTTTCAGCAATGTCAAAGGAATCATTAACTTGTTCAAAGCCTATTGTGAGTTCAATATGCACACTTTCTACAATCTGCATAAATTAGAAACTAAAAGGATACTACTTGCTCAACATCACTTGCAATATTGGTTATTTCCAACCCAGGAGATGGCCAAGGCCACATCAGCTTTATCATATCACCTATTATCCCACTGAAGCACTGGGAGATAGAAATGTTCAACAAAAGTGAATGAAACTATAAACTAGAGCTGCTCAAGATGGAGCACAATGTTCAGGCTGCTCCACTGTAGTTTTCAGTAGGGAATAAAATGGCTATAAGCAAGGTTATACAATGATTGCTTTCTAAGGTGTCACCAAAGCAGCAAATGACCATTGAAATGTGATTCGACAGAGGAAAAAATACTCCAGATACCAGATCAGCATGTAAGGAAATAATGCATGATGGATGCCATGGTATGTAACTATGTAACCCAGAAAAACATGTTCCTAAACTAAATTCATTCATGTAAATGCGAATACATTGCAAGTAGGACCTTTTGAGAGGTTAGTTCAGTTAAGTTGTGGCCCATCTCAATCCTCTTACTGGAGTCCTTTGTAAGCAGAGTGAAATTCAGAGAGATAGAAAGAAAGCCATAGGAAACAAGAAGCTGAAAGTCAAAGGTACCTGGAAGAGAAAGGAGAGGCCAGGAGGGGTGCCATGTACACTGCCATGGGACAGAGGGGCCTAGGGCCAACGATCACCAGCAGTCGGGCCCAGAATGCCAGTCTGAAAAGAAAGATTTAACTTGACGACAGCTGGGTTTGGACTTTTTCCTAGCCTCAAAACCATGAGCTAATAAATTCCCCTTGTTTAAACCAATCCATTCCATGGTATTTGCTTGAACAGCCAAGGAAATTAAAATAATGAGAAGCAAAGAGTAACTCCTAATCACCCCTGCCTCCACCCCAAATGGAACTATCTTAAACTATTAAAACTTATTTAGGCACATTTGCCTAAACATATGCAGACATGTATGGAGTCAAATATAGTAGTACTCTCATTCTCCATGGATAGCCAATGTTATAAATGTGCTATATATTTCATAAGCCTTTTTAATATACATATGCATTAATATTTTATGAGCACTTGTTAATTCTCTATATATGGGATTATATCATACTTGTTAATGTACAGCTTACCTTTTCTTCAACCTTTCTAGATGTGTTTTAGTCAACTATCTTTTCATGTCTACATGCATAGCTCTACCTCATCCTTGTCAAAGCTCTATTATATTTAACTGTATGTATGGATCAGATGTCCATTAATGGACATTTAAAAAATGTCTAGTTCTTTGCACTTAAATCATGTGGACTTGTTTTATTTTCTTAGAATAAATTTCAGCCTTCAGGACTGTTCTAAAAGGAATGCACACATTAAATTTTGCTAATGTGGAGCCAATATATTATAGTGTGTTGAAGTCTAAGACTAGAAGCAGATTGTCTAAATTCAAATTCTGTTCCTGCTACTTACTAAGGGAGCAAATTACTTAGGAAGTTAGTCTGAATTTCTATTTTTGTAAAATTAAATTAAATACTATTGCCAACATAATGGTTGCTGTGAGGCCTAAAGAAAAAAAAATAATGTACAGAGCAAAGTATACAGCCATAGTATATATTATTATACATATATTATTATTTTTTAAATGTTGCTATCCCTTTTGCCAGATAGTTCTCAAGGATTGCAAAAAATTGTGCACTTTTGCCAGTGACTGGCATTATTGGCACACTTTTAAACCTTTGACCCATATGAAAGATGAAAACACATACCTTCATTCCTTCTTTTTTCTGGTATAATTCTACCCATCCTTTAAGGCCAAGTTCAAACAGCACATTATTTGAGAGTATTTTCTAAACCATAACCAACACAATAAACAAATAACAACAAAAAAGCTTCCTCCTCTATAAAACCACAAGACTTTAGAAAAAAAACAGCATTAAGAACTATAATTTCATATTATAACTAAGGGTTTATGAGTCTATCTCTCTTAATAGAATGTGGCTTCTTTTAGAACAGGGACTCTATTTTGCATTTTTACATACCCCCAGCATCTAGCAAATAGTGGCCTTGTGTTAAATATTCATTAAATGAATGAACAAGGAATGTATTCATTGTTAGCTTTAGCCTGGGTCATTTAACTTTCCTCTGCATTAATCTAACCACCAAACATAATATTTCCCTATCAGTCTCAAGGTTAACAGCTCTGTCAGGCCACCCTAGAATGTCAGGTGCTTAACTGACCAGACTGATTGTAGAACATGGGCTCATTCTGCTCTCACTGCAGACCACATTTGCTTTGTATATTACCGGACATTCTGCTGACTGGTTCTAGATCTCCTTTTCAACAAGGTATCTACTGCTACATAATTCTCAGAGTAGACGAGCAATGAGCCCAGTGATTCTGCCTATCTGATTTTTTGCATTGTTTGGAGAGTAAAGAAAGGGTGTGGGTAAGAATAACAGAACTTGGACATCATATTTTGTCACCTTATTCCCTGAACAAAGCTTTCATCAGTATTTGATTTGGAACAAGCAAAGTCCTAGGATATACACACCCCCATCCCTCAAAAATTTGATCTTTCAAAATGAGGGGGACAGATGTGTAAAAAAAGTTTAATTTTCCAAGTGATGTGTATGCAACAGTGTGCTTCCCACGAAGGGGTAAATGATAGCTAGACATTGCATATAAATTCACTACATGACTAGCCCACCTATGGCCACATAGCCACTTGGTCTGTTTGGGTGACGATTTTCTCTTTGGTTGAATGAAATTCCCATGTAACATTCCCATGTGGCTCTAAAAATTCCATTAGTCTGTATTTGAAAAGGGACTCATCAAACTGAAGATTGCATAACTCCATTCAAATCCTAAACACTGATTCCCTAAATGGTGTCACCATGAGTGGAAATGTTAGTACACCTTATAAGCTGATGCTCAGTGCACTTGATTCCTCAGAGGGGTGTTCACCAGATTAGACATCCTCATCATTAGGATCATGAATGCCTGTAGCTGCATAAACAACAACAACAGTGACAAAAACAAAAGCCTTTCAGCCATATGTTCATCAGGGCCATTTCTTCATTGGCTGATGAAATTGATTAGAATGCATGCTTGGTGTATTGACTTACTTGGTGCTTGACTCCTCCTCTTCTCTGGGTTGGGAGGAAATCAGAGAAAGAACATTTTGAGGTGCCAGAGATGTGATATTTATAGTAGAACTTTCAGTGCTTAAACCTGGAAACCCATTGGCTTTGGGCTCTTACAAATTTAAACACAATAAGTACTTAAGTTCTTTTTTTTTTTTAATTTGCATATGGGCAGGAGGCACCAGGGATCGAACTCCAGACCTCCAGCACGGCAGGTCGGAGCTCTGCCTGCTGAGGCACGGCAGCTGCCCAGTACTTAAGTTCTTAAAGAGCAATGATAAGATACTTCACCAAAGAAGATACACAGATGAAAAAAAATGCACCTGAAAATATGTTCAACATCATTTATCATTAGAGAAATGCAAATTGAAAGCACAATGAGATATCACTCCACATCTATTAGAATGACTCAGATCAAAATAAAAACTGACAATATCTAATGTTGGTGAGGTTGGAGAACAACTAGAATGCTCGTACAATGCTGGCAAACACACAAAATGGTATAGCCTCTTTGGAAAACAGTGTGTGGCTTCCTCACAAAAATAAAAATACACTGACTATGCAGCAAAGTAATTCCATTCCTAGAAATTGACCCAAGAGAAATGAAGATATCTCCACTCAAAACCTATAAACACTGCCTTTAGTGTGGCCATATTCATAATATACAAAAACTGGAAACAACCCCAAAGTGCATCAACTGTTAAACAGATAAACAAATTAAGATAATTCATTCAATGGAATACTACTCAGCAATAAAAAGGAGCAATTTACTTTATGTTAAATAAAAGAAACCTTACTCCAAAACTTATGATTTCAGTTCAATGACTCTCTGGAAAAGAGAAAATTATAAGGACAAAAGCCATCATATTAGTGTTGAGTGATGAGGGCAAGGGAAGGGGAAGAAAATCAACTGCAAAGGAGCCTAGGGATCTTTCTAGAATGGTGGAAATATTTTATACTGCTGATTGAGGTGGCAGTTATATAATGGTATGCATTTATGAACTCCCAAAATACTATCCTTGTCAAAAGGACACCCACTGTGATTCTGAAGAGTGGAAGTTGAGTCATGGGGTTGACACTTAGTAGCCAGTGATGTCTGGGACATATTGCCCTAGAAAATTGTCTTTAAAGGAAGAGAGGGAAATGACCTTGAAGATTTTAAGTTCCCTTGAGAGCTATACGCCAATCATAAATTACCTAAGAAATAACAAGGACACTCAGTCCCTGAAGCTCTCTGGACCTTAGTCTGGGTGGAGAATGGTGCTGCATGCTATTTACCATTTATGAGCTAAGACTCTGTGCTCCTCAGGCTGGTGTTTAATCCAGGCCCCATCATTTAGACCTAGACTGAGATGCTCTCATCTATAAAATGGGAATAGTAGCATTTATCTCCAAGGCTTGCTGTAGCAACAGATGAGGCATTCTGTGTAAAATACTCAGCCCAGTGCCTGACATATGATGATTGCTATGCTAGTGTCATTATTATTATCCATGAAGCACACCTGTATCTCTCGGTGATCAGATCCAGGTGCCATGCCAAAAGAATGCACTGCCAATTACCTGAAGTGGGGAAGGGAGCATCTACTGTTGGATATAAAATTACTTCAGGTGAAATGCATACCTTTCCCACTGACGAACAGACATATTATTTCAAGGAAAACAAAACAAAAAAAGAGCAACCAGCATGAAGGAGCATCACCACTTATTTTTACTTAATTTAAAGTATGCTTTTAGTGCCTTTAGTCAGAGAGATAGTTAAGTGAGAAAATCGAGGGTTACATAAGGGGGATAAACTAGATGGCTGAGCAGAAATGAAGGTTTTCCTATGTAACCCTGAGAAAGCAAAAATGATTTCAGATAAAAAAAATAGTTTCTTTATAGAGGAATTAGGGGAGGGGACGGGTGAGCAGGTTGAAGGGTGGGTAGAGAAGGGGAAAATGTGGAATTTGCCAGGTTTGTCTGTTCTCTGGTGTTATGGATTCAATTGTGCCCCCCAAAGCATTTTCAAGTCCTCACTCCTGACCCTGTGAATGTGAACATATTTATAAGCAGGATCTTGGAATATATTATTAGTTAAAGGGGGGGGCAAACTGGATTAGAATGGATTAGAATGGGTCCAGATTTAATAAGACCAGTATTTTGATAAGAGGAAATTTGGACATAGAGGCAGAGACAGAGTGAAAGAGAGAAAGCATGAGTACACCACATGACAGAGGCAGAGAGACTGAGTTCTGCAACAAATCAAAGAACATCATGGATTACCATCCACTGCCAGAACCCCAGACTTAATTCAAAACATGGCCCTGCCAATACTCTTGTACCCTCCAAAACTGTATGACAACAAATTTCTGTTGTTTAGGCCAACAGTTGGTGGTACTTCGTTGTAGTACCCCTGATGAACCAGGACATCTGGTGGAGTTTTCTTGGAGGAAGCTAAAGTTCTATAACCTCATGTGCTGGGTGGATGAAGTAGGGTGCTCATCAGAAGTGGAGGAAAAAAAAACTACAAAAGAGAAGCTGAGAGTCATTGGGAAATAACCTTGGTAACATAGCTTTCTTAATCTAGCTAAGGTGAGGTCACCTAAAACTTTCTATCAAAATCATCCGGTTCTCTGTTTCTCTATGTGTTTCTGTGTCCTTTGTTCAACAGAGGAGGTGAATAATTTACTGTCTTCCTTCCATAAAAGTCTACATTTAAATCATCCTGCATGATAGATACAGAAAAATATATTTGTCTATACAGGTTTTAAAACTCAGAAGTTGTAAATTTCATAACAGAAAACACATTTTTTCAGTGCATCATTCATTTATATGCAATCATGCCTTTACTTATGATCCTTCTTCTGACTAAAGTGCCCTTCCTCAACTCTCACCACCAAAATTAGACTTGTACATTAAGTCCCAAAACAATGCCCTTTTCTACAACACACTCAGAAAAAATCATTGTTTTCTCTTTCATCCCATTCCATTTAGCTAAATAAAAATGACTTTTATTTTCCAAATATTTGCCTACAAGTCTGTCTCTTCAAGTAAACTCTAGTTATGGTAGCAATCTTGTTGTAAGTTATTGTGCTGGTTTGATCATTATGTACCCCAGAAAAGCCATGTCCTTTAATCATTAATTAATATTGCTGGGTGGGATCTCTCTGATTGTTTCCATGGAGAAGTGACCCACCCATTTGTGGGTGGTAAATTTTGAGTAGGTAGTTTCCATGGAGATGTATCTCTACCCATTCAAGGTGGTGTTGCTTACTGGATCTCTTTAAGAGGGATCTATTTTGGGAAGAGCTACAGAGGAAAACGCCCCCAGGGGAGCGTCATGAAAACGGGAAGCCTGGAGAGAAAGCTAGCAAACTTCTGATGTGCCCTTCCAGCTGAGAGAGAAACCCTGAACTTCATTGGCCCTTCTTGAGCGAAGGTCACCTCTTGTTGGTGACTTAATTTGACATTTTCATATCCTTGCCTTAATTTGGAAATTTTCCTGGCCTTAGAACTGTAAACTTGTAACTTAATAAATTCCCCTTTTCAAAATTCTATAAAATCGCAATTTCAATGTTGGTTTTGTTGTTTTCTTTAAGACCTTGATAGTTGGATGGCCCACAGAGCAATGAGAGAAATTCAACTCCTGGATCAGTGGGAGGCATTAGTAATATTTTCAGCCACCACAGGAGAAAGTACAATTTTATGAACCGAGGTCTAGTTAGCATAGAAAAAAGCTATAAAAGTCATCTATAAAATGTACACATGGTAATTCACCTCTAAAATGCACTCATTCATGCTACTAAATATGTTCAAATATGAGAGGATATTTCAAGAAATTTCCATAATTTAATATTCCAATTCCAACCTAATAAATGCCTAGTGTGCCCTCCTAGCTCATAAATGGATAATATTGCACAGAATTAGAGGGAAGTGACCAAAGACAAAGGATAAAACTACAGAATGGACAGTCTTTGGATGGTCACTTCATCTATAGCACATTGCTCTCCTTTCTAGGAAAAGGGGGAAATTCTAATATTAATAAAATTACACTACTAGCCAAATGACATGAGGTTACTGGTAAGGGTTATCGTACACTCTTATATTTGGAATTGATTCCTATCCATGAAGGATAAAGTATCTCCTCATCTGCTACTGCCTGCCTCTCCAGCTTAATTTCCCACCACCAATTCCATCACATACTCTAAGTGCATCAGGCTATTTTTAATTTCCCAAATCTACAATTCTAGCTAGCAACTCTGCACCTTTTTCATGCTGCTGCAATGCATAGGATGCCCTTCTCCTAGGGCTACCTTGTGAATCCACTGCCTTCGTAAAGAGCTGATAGAGAACATCATCTCTATGAGTGTATTACTGCATTCCATCAAACTTGGTGCTACCATAGCACTTTGTTCATTCCTCAGTCACTGGATATTGAGTGCATGTCTCACTTAATAGAGCTGGATACCCTTTGAAGGCAAGAATTATATCTTTTCTCATTTTTGCATTCCCAGAACATAGTGTCTTGCTCAGACTATTGACTTAAAAAATATTTACTGAATACATTTATGAATGGATGAATGATGAAAGCTTGGGGCAAAGATCGGGGAGATTCTGCCACCTAATTGAAGGAAAAAGAAATGAATATGTTCCAATATTATGTGCCATGTTGAATCTATGTAGGATTAGAAAAACTATAGAATAAATTCCCAGAAGTAGATATTTTATATGACTTTCCTGGGCTAGGAAGAGGATCATGTTTAATGATCTCACTTGCATCACCAAACTGATTTACTAAAAATGGTATTTGTGACAAGGTATTTTTTTTTCTCATCAACATCATGCCTGGAACAGTGATAGGCACATTAAACCCATACTCATAGGTTTTGCCTATTTGCCCATGAAGCTAAACCTTATTTTGCCTTCAAAATTGACTCAGAGTTGTGTAGCTTATTGTATGTCAGGCACTGTTCTAGGTTCTGAGGATAGAAGAGAAAAACTTTTCTGTAATGCGTCCCATCCTATTCTCCTTTACCAGACACAATGGTTTCTGTCCTCTATACCATCTCTGTTCCCTGCCCATCCTATTCTCCTTTACCAGACACAATTGTTTCTGTCCTCTATACCATCTCTGTTCCCTGCCTTTACTTGCATTATGGCCCTCATCACACTGCATCAAATTATTATAATTTGTATTTCTGTCATTCCTCGAGAGGATGGCCCTATTCTTATTGATCTATCTCTCCCCAGGATTTTTTAACAGTATTTGGTCGTGAGTACACACTCAGTGTTTAGTGAACTAAATTAAACTGAACTGCAAAGGCTAAATAAAGCCTGTTGGAAAGAATAAAGGCTCTGTGTGTGACTCCATATAAAGAAAATTAGCATCTTCTTTCTGGAAGATGCATCACTAATGGAGCTCTGGTAAACATTCAGATGTTCAAAACAATATACATTATAGAACCAATTGATATCATTGGCAAGAAGGAAGTAGGATATTGTTATCCTAAGATGTGTTGGGTCACACACATTGCATGACATGGGACTAGTTCCCCTGTGGAAAGGGCCTGCTAAAGGTTCAGAAAAAACAGGAGGTGAAGGATTGGGCATGAAGAATTGTCTAGAATGTTTTATTGGAAGACAACTCAGTGGAGTGGCATGATTACTTAATGGCTAGTCTACAAGTACATCTGCCTGGGCTCAGAGCAGGTGACACATGAGGTCTTGTGGTTTGGAAAGAGCATGATTAAGTGGGGTAAGAAGACGTGGCAACAACCATTTTATTTGCATATGTTAGAAAATGTATTTAAAAAGCTAGTTGGTTCTTGTGGTAACTAATGCAAATAAATCAGCTTTGTCATCTGGTTGAGCTTTGATTCTGGGTGAGGGCCAGTCCTGAAGGTTTACTAATCCACTAACAACCACAGCATGTGGACATTCCTTGCTTTGCTTTTATTAATATCCATCTTAAAATATATTTAATCAAAATGCAATTGTGGTCGCAATATGGACTGAATTGTTTCAAACTTGCTGGAAAGGGGTCTAAGAGACTCAACTTGAGTTTCTCTTAACTAGAACATATTTAATACAGAGTGTATCTTTTCTGGGGGCCATGGCATTACATAGCCAGCATACTGTTCTTACCCTACTTCACTTAGGGTGGCACTGAAGGAGGCTGGTGAGGATTTATAAGATTGCCTGACTCAATTATGGAGATGCCTAATCCCTTCCCCCACCCCATGCCACTCTGGAAAGCTGTCCCAGTTTCCCCTCCTCAAATGATGGACTCTTGTCTGTTTAGAGTTTTTGGAGTAGTGTAACAGGGTATTTATCCATTTCTCTTTTGACTAAAACAGACCACTGCAAAACTGCCTCCCCCCTTTCCTGCCCTTGCTATTCTTAAGTTAGACTTCACTTCTGGATGTTTTTGGTTTCGCACAAGCCCACAAAAATCTTTTAGGATAGAATATCCAGTGAAACAAATCCCTCTCTTTCATCCGAAGTTGGGGGAACCATTTAAGCTTTTTATGGATTTCCAAATTAAAATCTGATCCTTCTCATCCAATAAATTCTTTCTCCTTGCACACATCCATTTCAGGAATAAAGCACCATAGATCTAGAATTGAACAAATAAAGCCATCTTCTACATAATGACTCAAAAACTGAGAAGTGCAAGGTTCTGAGTCAGAGGAAGGATTTTAGCATTTTGTGGACAGATTTTTCAGTTTTGTTATTCAGCCTTGTGTAGGATTCAAGGATCTGAATTGACTCTTATAAAACCCATGGACCCAACTACACAAAACAAAAATAAATATACTTGTTGGAAAAGATCACAATAGAAGAAACATGAGCACAGGCAAGTCAGCCCTAGTATTGCTGCAATCACATAATGGAAGATGAAATTCCTATGCTGAGAGAATTGCCCAAGTGGCCCCTGAAATGGCCCACAAGTGGCAGGCACTAACACCTTAATTGTACGATGTCGCTAATTTTCTTGCCAATGTGCATGCATATGGAATAAATATTTTACTTATTAGAAGCAAACAAATAACTCAGTCTCTTTAATCTCTCATAATATGATGTCAGAATTGGCACTTTTGTCTTATTCCTTTTCTACAAATAGCTACAAAAATCTCGCACCTGCTGTTAGTGAGTTACTCGTTATTCTATATGTCTATGCAGCCGTTTGGTGAATCATTTTGTGAGCCTCACTATGAGACACACCCTGCATTAGGTGCTGGGGGAACATTAATGAGCAAAATATCCTGCTTTGCGGAGCTTAGATTGCCAGGAACATAATAAATAACTAAAGTATCTAGAAGGTGATAAGTGGTCTGGAAAAACAAAAAAAATAATAATTATGGTAAGGTAAGGGGATTGGGTGGGTCAAGACAGCAGGCTGCAGCATTAAATAGGCTAACGAGGTTAGGCCTTATTAAGAAGGTGAGATTTTCACCAGCTTGGAAAAGGTGAGGGAAATAGCGAGCCTAATATCTGGAGTGTATTTTAGGCAGGGTGGATAGCTAAAGCAAACACCCTAAAGGAGAAGCAGGACTGACAGGTTATGCAACAGCAGGAGACCAGATTGATTGGGCTGGAGGAAAAGAGGGTTAGAGAGATAAGGGAGGCCAGCGCATGAGGGTCCCCGTGGGCCATCTAAGGCCTCTGTAAATAAGAGTCCACAGCAGAGAAGAGCTGTAGCAAATTCACTAAACACAAACCATTGTACTTTAATATGTGTACCTCACCATGCACTTTTTTTGTTTGGTTTTAGCAGGATGTATGCTTTCATTAGAGCTACCATTGGCACAAATAATGGCAAAGTATATTTGGGCTCCTGAAATTTTGCATCAGAAGTCCACATATCTTGCAAAGCTTTCTGTTTTTTTGACAACTCTAATCATGGGGCAGGCAAAATCACCACCTCAAGAGAAATGAAAACAAGTATACTGCTTGATTCGTTTCCTAACTGGGATTTGCTATTTTGTTTAAACATGCATGCTCTGTTTTATATGAAGCAAATGAAAATTAAAACACTAAATTAAAAAAGAGCTGCCCCAAGTGAGTGGAATGAGCCCAGGCAAGTAGGCCCAATTCTAAAATCCCTTTGAATGATAGAAAATATTTGTTTTATTTTGTTTTGTTTCCTTAACAGATTGGTTGCTATTCTGGACACTGTTTGAGTTAACTCATTTATTACCACAGGAAGCCTATAAGAAAGGCACTATTATTTCTTTCCCCATTTTATAGATGATGAAGCTGAGGTACTGAAAAAACAGTCAGTTGCTCAAGTTGCTACAGATAGCAAGAGGCAGATCTTACCAAATGAGAGAGAACCACAGCTCATTCAAAACAAATGCAAGGAAGCTGGGAGGGGCTACATATTAACCAAGATTAGATTTACTGGTCCCAGGAAGAGAGGGTCTGAAGGAATTGACTTCTTGCTTGATCAATGTTATCAACTCACTTGCTACTCATTTACTAGACAGGTATTGCATTTACTACTCGGCTATTATGTGAGGTGAGTTCAGATATACCTTTGGTAGTTTGAAGTTATAAGTACTCCAGTAAAGGTCATGTTCTTTTAATCCATTCCTATGGGTGTAGACCTATTGTGGGTAGGAGCTTTTGGTTAGATGATTTCAATTGAGATGTGACCTATCTCATTGAAGGGGAGGTTTAATCCTCTTCCTAGAATCCTTCAAAAGAGGATAAAATACACAAAGAAGCTAGAGAAGATTAGAGAAAAGTTCCATAGAAGCTGAGAGAGGATCCACAGAAAACAGAGGAAGCCACCGAAGCCAGAAGCTGAAAGCAATGAAACCCAGGAGAAAAGGACCAGCAGATGCCAGCCATGTGCCTTCCCATGTGACAGAGGTGTGCCAGGTGACAGAGCTGTGCCAGATGGCAGCAGCTTATCTTCAGGTATTGTTCTGTTGATGCCTTGAGTTGGGACATTTTCATGGCCCAAGAACCTATAAATTGTAAGTTAAAAAATCCCATGATAAAAGCCAACCCATTTTTGGTATATTGCATTCTGGCAGCTTTAGCAAACAGAAACAATACTTATTTCACAGATGAGGAAATACAAAGAAAAATAAGTGTCTTTATATTGAAAGGCCAAACAAGTTTCTGACAAGATGAATGAAAAGAGTGTCACACCTGGCCATGACCACCTGACAAGAAAAATAAATGCTCACATCTAATGCTCACTTATTAAATACATTTGATATAACGGAATATCAGAGAGTAATAATATTATTCTGATGTGGTGGGATGTAGGGATTTCTAGTCATAGTATTCATGTAATAGGAAATAACAAAAAAAATGCACAAAGAATGTTCCTAATTATATATTTTTTAATATATATGTACAAACACATAAGTGAAAATTAAAAAGCCTAGAAAAGTAGCATATAAGAAGTGGTTACATCCAGGTAGAGGAATAGTACAGAAAGAGTGAGGGAAGCCTTGAAGAGGCTTCCAAATTAATTCAATATGCTTCTGCCTTGGGACTTTCATAAACACGCTCATCAAATATAAAAATTTCTGTGTACTTTTTCCCAATATAGATTTTTTACATATTAAGTCAAAATTTTGCCAGTTTTGGAAAATTCCATGAATATGAGTTGTGGATCTATAGAATAATGGTCACATGACCAAAGAGGGATCCATTACTTTATCTCCAACAACTATGAAGGACTTGAAAAAATATAAACGGTATGTGCGACTTTACTCCACTTAACTAACATTACTGAATATATTTCAGGTGACTGGCTCAATGACAACAGTGAATAAAAATATAATAATATGGTGCTATTTGCCCTCTCAGAGTTCAAGGTCTAGAAAGGATACAGGTATTCAAAAGACAATCATAAAATTTGCTAAGTGCTATACAGAAGTCTGTACACATTACTATGGGAATACGGAGGAGGTAATTCTAGTCTTGGAGAGAGGTCAAGGGTCTGACCAATGAAAGGAACATTGTATTGAAGTTTAGTTTCTTTTTTTGAGATAGAATTGGCAGGATCTCATGGTCAACCAAATGGCATAGGGAGGAGGAGAAACAGGCAAAAAGTGGAGGTGAAAGTAATCTTTCAAGATACCTACTTCCTGCTTCCATTAATTAATATGGAGCAAAACAAAGATATATTCATTTTGGCTTTCAAGGAATGAGGAGAATTGTTGTTTTTAGTCTTAAACATATTGCTCCATTTTCTCTAGTTCATCTAAGTAGAAAAGAAGCCTTGTAGAATAACAACACATCATGAGTTTCATAATTTACATATGAAGGAGGCAAAAACATATGACTGCAACAATAATAGTCAGGAATTGCTTATTCCATTATACACTAATATGTCTTGTGGGTGCTAGTTTCAAGAGACTCCTTAAAAAAACAGACCATGGTGAGTAAATATAGAAATGCTATGTTGCTTATATCCTCTTTGCATATGTACAATGAACATTAACATGGTAAAGATGGTGAGAAATCCAAAGCAAGGAAATTTGCCAAATGATCTTAATCTCAGAGAATTCCTCCCTTCGTTTGCTTGTTTTCCTGAGTTACTATTACATATGTTTTAGTTTGCTAACGCTACTAAAATGCAGTATGCCAGAAATGGGTTGACTTTCAATAAGGGGATTTATTAAGTTACAAATTTGAAGTTCTAAGGCATAAAAAGTCCAAATAAAGGCATCCAGAGAGATATTTCTTGACTCAAGAAAGTCCAGTGGTGCCTAGAACACCTCTGTCAGCTGAGAAGTCACGTGGCTGACATCTGCTGGTCCTTTGACGTTTGGTCTCAAACAACTTCCCAGAGGGCGTTTTATTTCTGCATCTCCAAACATCTCTGTCTATCAGCTCTGAGCTTTTTCCAAAATGTTTTCCTCTTAAAGGACTCTTGTAAGCAGATTAAGACCCACCTTGAATGGATGGAGACACATCTGCATGGAAACCACCAGTCAAAAAGATTACACCCACCATTAGGTAGGTCACATCTCCATGGAAACAACCTAATCAAAAGGTCCCACCCTAAACAACCCTAAAAGGTCCCTGCCCCCACAAGATTGGATTAGGGAAAAGAGCATGGCTTTTCTGGGATACATAACAGCTTTAAGACAGCACAACATACAACAGAATAGGTTATTAGTAGATGTTGAAAAATATCATAATATTCATCTTCACCATATGTAAGATCCTCTTAAGTGAATCCTTTTAAATTCAGATACTTAAGGGGACCCTCATCTACCCTTGAAGGCAAATTATGATTAAGAACGTTTTCCATCATTACAAGATTCTTGCAAGCAACTCAGTGAAACTCAAAAGTGTAAGATACCTTTTTGTTTGTTTTTTTTCTTGCTTTTTTTCCCCCAGGGCTATTCTTTTCTAATGTATTTATTTTTATTAAAGAAATTATGGGTGTATAGAACAACTGCGCATAAAATACAGGATTCCCATATACCACCCCATCATTGACACTCAATGAAACTCAAAGCGTGAACTATCTTAAAATTAAAACACAGTCCATAATAACAGAATGAAGAAAGTTAGGGGGATGGCAAAGGCCAACACTGGTGCTGGCAAAAAGAAGGAGTAAAGTTTCCTCAGTGACTTTGATTTGTGATTGTGCAGATTTTTCATCAGAGTATTAATAAGACTATAATTTTTTTTTAAGAAATGCAGACCATGAACACATGAGATCATCTATGAAAAAATCTAAATCTAAACAGTAACTCTGTTACAGTACAATTTCAAAAACTGTAACAGTTACATTAAGAGTCTAATATGGTGCATCTTATACCTCTGTAAGGAAACAATCACCAGTGTATTACATTGCTGTAGAGTGAGTTGATAATTTAAATTAGACCAGAGAACATAATTCAGAAAAATAAAATAAAATAAAACAAAACACAACTGTGATTTAAAGTAAGGGGAATGCTTCTTCCTTCCTCCTGATATTTCCTTCTATGGGATAGAAAAAGCCAGTTAGGGAAGTATTCTTGGCTTCTCTCTGCCCTTTTATCCATTCTGCTTCTGGTGAGATAGGAGGCTTATCTGATTGTTAAGTTGGAGAGTTAAACAAATGAGATGCTTCATCCTTTCCCCTTGGGAGCAAGCTATTCCCATGGAGTAGAGTAGGTGTTCCACTTTGTTCATCTATACTGCAAGTCTTCTCCATCCAGAAATGCCTTTGACTGCATGGCAAGTCTGTCCAATGTGGAGTTTAGCTAGCAGCTCCACCGGGCTCTTAGACTAAGCTCTGTCTCACAATCTTGACTTTGTCAGCTAGAAAGACAATATTTAGGCTCCCAAACCCCTTAGTCTTTTCTCTTATTTAAGCCTTACTTCTCAATTAGTTCTGACCACAAACTGAGAAGAGGGGTATTATTTACTGAGTCCCCTCAATGACTTCAATATTATTTAGTAACAAATCAAGATATTTCTCTATGAAGGATCAGCTACATTTGGGAAGTGACATTTCCTTTGTACCAAGTAATGCTGAAGCATGGTATATACATGTCTTATTTTAGCCTCAAGACCTAAAGACAAAGTCTAAATACAAATATTTCCACTTTAAGGGAACCTGAGGCTCAGTGATTTTCAATAGCATGCACCAAATCACATAGCTTCGGAATTCCTAGGTCCACCATCCAAGCTCTTTCCCATTCATCACTTGGAATTTCTCTGGAAACTAAGTGATACACCGTCACTCCCTGAGATGTTTAACTCAGCCCTATTCAGCTCAACATCTAGTAGTTTGTAAGAGCTTAATGGTTAATAATGAGTGTTCAGAAGCCCTCCTTGATCTGTGTCCAGTTCTAGTTTTATCTCTTTAGGCAAATGATTAATAAGTTCTAAGTCTCAATTTCCTCATCTCAAAAGTAATCATAATCATAGTCCTACCTCATTAGAGCTAAATGAGATTTTGCCTATAAATTGTTCAGCACAGAGCCTGGCACACAGACAGTATTTCATAAACCTGTTTTGTTTTCAAAACTGATGGGGAAACCATAAGTGTGGAACTATATTTGCCCTAGTCCTTAAAATAGAGATTGATGTTCTTCAGTATGAACAAGTTCCCAGTCAAAATATTTGGATCATTTATCATGCCAGTGTTATACGTAATCTAACATACATTCCTCAGCCACAGGAATCATTTTTAATCACACCTTAAACCTTTGCACTTTTTAGTGTCCCAGCCCAAGCCACATGGAATTATCAGTGTGTGGGTGTGTCTCCCAAACTAAAAGCTGATGTGTAAGTATGTCTCCGTAAATAAAAGAAGTTGGTATTTTATTTTTGTTAAATGTGCATACTCAGAAGTGCCTATAGTTTGTGCCTTCTGCAGGAAATGTTCCTTCTCCTGGTTAATTTCCTTACTCATGCTTCAAATATCTCAGATTGAAAATACTTGTTCAAAGGAGGCCTTCCCTGAACTTAGGCCCATGACCACTTGTTATATGTTCACCTAGCATCTTTTACTTTCTTTCTTTGAGCTGTGTAGTTATTTATTTAATGTCTGTTTCCTCCAGACATCTGTAAGTTCTGCAGGGACTTGAGTCAAGTTAGTCTTATCTGCTACTGTTTTGTTACCTTTGACTCAGTTCCAGGGAAGTAATCAATATTTGTTGAATTGAATTGATTGGATGTGGTCCATGTCAAGACAGAAGAATGATGAGAGACCAATATGTGTAGGATGCTTATCGTATGCTAGGGACTTTTACAGTTATGATTGCAATTCATCCTTAACAATGCTTGAGGTACTTAATATTACTCCCAGCACACTCAAGAAAACTGAAGCTTAGTGTGATTAAGTGCGGGCTCAGAGTTAATAAGCAACAAAGCCTGGATTCAAAACGCTATATATTTTACCCCACTGCCATAACTTTACAACTAAATGATGGATACAATGAAATCCAGGAGGTGTGTGTATATATGTATATATATATTTTTTTTTTTTTTCTGGAAGAAAATAAATAGAACACTTCAATAACAATGTTACTCCCAACACTTACCAGCTCTTTCAAACAGTCACATGAGCAAAAGTATTGGCATGCATGGGTTGGAAACAAAACATTTATCCTAGCACTTTCCTAGCATTACAGCCCAAACAAAAAAGTTTAATTTTTCCATCAATTCCTCTGAGCAGGCTGTGGCTGCTGACAATGCATATCCTTTTGGACAATGACTGCACTGAGGTACCTGAACATCTCATTTATCTGGAGAGAGAACACAGGCCACCTCTGGCACCAGCAGATCAGCACATTTCATTATCAAAATAATATAGAAGGAAATGGAAAACACTCTATCTCCAAATGCACCTCCATCTTCCCTGGGGTGTGTTGGTTTCAAAACCTTTGTCCAGCCTGGCTTAAACAAATCAAACTGTGGGTAACCTCTTGATAACCTAATCAACTCTGCAACTGGAAACTCTCTTCTGATACCCACATCTAATTAACAGTAATAATAACACTGATGTGATGGTACAGATACTGTGGCCAAAAATGCAGAAAATTGTCACCTAATTAAGATAAGCAGAAGCTTCCTAATACCTGCCCAGCTTTCATCTCAATGACCACCAATAAAAAAATTATAAGCTACACACTCCCTAGTTGTGATGCTCGCCTATAACGAATTTGCATAATGAATAGAAAAATTGAAATAAACACTAATTATGTACTGAATGGGATGTGGAGAGGTGATTCAAGTAATTTGGCTGGCTAATCAACAGGAGATTATTTCTCAGCTCTGACTGCACATACCAGAAAGTTAATACATGTTACAAAAGCAAACCAAGTGATTCAATGTTAGGGCATTGGCCCCATGGGACATAGACTCCAAGCAGACATGGTTCTGTGACTGATAATATGGAGATACCAAATGTATATTTTAGATGTAACTAGCATTTATTGACCACCTTTATGCCAGGAGTTACTCTAAAGCTTTTGTATATTTTAACTAATTTAACCTTTATAATACTATGCTTTTAGAAGATGAGGTAGTGAAGCACAGAGAGTTTAAGCAACTTGGCTAATGGGTTACTGCTGATGAGTAGTAAAGCCCAGAATAGACCCAAAGGGTCTGGTTCCCAAATCCACATTTTTTATCATTAAATTAAATTTCCTTTCTCCATCTTTCAGTGCTTTCTGATTGAATTTATGCAGTGGGCCCTTCCACTTTTGTTATAAGAACAAACTTGACTGGTAAGTATAATTTCCTGTCTTCAGCCTTAATAATGACAGTCACTCTGAGACCCAACATCAACCAGAGAAATAATATGTTGAAGGCAAGATGGGCTTTGCCATTGTCTGCCATTTGACTAATCCAGACACCCATGAATCCAAAGTCTAATGCTTACAATATTGGAGGAATTTTCAGTTATAAAGAAACTACACATAGGAAGTTTAGTTTCAGAACTGAAATGACTAAGATTCATTTTCAATTGGCTACTGTTCATTACTGTTGAAGCAAATCTGAAACAGAAGTAACTGGTCCATATAACAAGACAGCATGCATATACTTTAAATACTATTCCTCATAAGGACTCTATGAAATCATATTACCTTTACCTCTATTTTACAAACAGGAAAGTGAATTCTGAGATGTTAACTTACTTGCTTAGAGTTACACAGAATGCAAAAAACAAAGCCACAACTTAAAATTAGATCATCACTAAAGTTCCTAAACTTGCCTCAAAAGGTTTCCAAGCCCTATTTATAAGAATCCCCATATTACAAGAATACAGTTTTTTTCAAAACATTCCTTATGCCATTTCTCATTTATTCTTTAACAGTTCTTCAGCATTGAGGGTAGGGCAAGCAATTAAAAAGAAAAGTCTCAAATCTAAAATTGATAATGAGGCTACTTTCTATTCAAAGAGTCATAGCCATGACTAGCAACTTTAGTTCTTTCACATGTAATTACACACGTACCCACGGTACACTATCCTATCAGGGATGTATCCTATAATCCAATCACCCAGGTAGCTCTTATCACATCTACTTCACATGGCAAATCTACAGTATACACTGGTGTCAATGATATCTCTGGCCAGGAACACATGACTGTAAGTAAATATTAATTGCGGGAGTATGCTACAAGAGAATTTGAGACAGACTCTCCAGTTAAAATTACTCAGCTGCCCAATATTTTATTTTCCATGATTTGTCTTAGTGTATTATATATCACAGTGAAAAGGAATCCTTTGACATGATGTTTCCATTTTTTAAAAGTGCATTCGCCATTATACTAGCACTGAAGTTATACCAATAAATAAGCCAGGGCCATTACCTACAAGGAGATTCAGATGACAATTGAAAGCTATTAAGGTTCATTCTTCTTATTACACAGCAAAACCAGTAAATACTGCACACTTCACTGTTCTCCTTTGAATTTCATCATAAGGTGAACATGGCAAAGTCATGGCTATGTAGAATGGGGAATAAATCACTAGATAAGACTTGAAATATCTTTTCGGCCCCTTCCTGAGTAGCCAAAGAGAAGACATTTACTCTTAATTTAATATGAGGTCCCATGAAAACACATGTGCATAAAATCCACTAAAAAGAGGGTTTACTTCTGAAATTAAAAAAATAAAGATAGATACACTTTCCCTGGGTGATCTCAACCATCCTCATGCAATGTGCACTGCAGACTCCTTTGTTATTGTCAGGCAACGGATTTTTTGCCTGAATGCAAAAACTGATTTATATAGCAGATATTATTATTTGAATCACCTACAAATCTATCAAACTCCACATGGTGGAAAATTTCAAATGCAATCGCAAGAAAATGTTTTTCCGTATTACTTAAGTCGGTGGGTTTGCTTAATTAGGGTTAGCAAGTGATCCTGTCTGGAATCTTCAAGTCTTGATTGTCTCCAGCAGATGGAAAGGTCACATGGGCACTGCACTCACATTTGTCCTCATTTACGTCATACTAAAGGCCACTGAATGACCACTAGGGCAGCTGCCAAGAAAAGCGACTATAGAATCTCACCACAGTATGTCCCATTCTCACTAATACCCTCTCGAGGTACAGTGAGCAGCATCTTACAGTTTAAAATTGATGCAGATCTGCCACACAGAAGGTACAACGGCAGATGACAAGGCAGTAACTGCAGAGACAAGTATGAATGTGTATGACTCAAATTAGCCTGGTGTTAACAACTGGGGGTGGACCTGGTTCACAGCCTTATTTGCTTTCCTGAAACATAATTTGGAAAAAAAAAATACTCAATATGCCAAGCTATGCAAAAAGTAATTTTGCATTCGTGTTCTTAATCAAGAAAGTTGAATGCTATCAAATCAATTTTCATGATCTGAAATAAAATCTCTGCCACATCTTAAATGGTACAACTCTAGCAGACGCATAAAATATTGCCCTGTAATTTGCTTTCCTGACCTTTATATACCACTCAGCCATATGCTTTTGAGGAAGTTGCAGTCTGACCACAATTGCAAAGCTGTTCTGAGAAGGCTCATGCCCATCTCTCTTCCCCAAAGATCACTTCCCAGGGGAAACTTTCCCTAGCAATGCTAGTGCCCAGCAGCCCCCTCCCTAGGCCTGTGGGCCAGCAATATCAGATTCTTCTATTGCATGCTAGCATAGTCTCTGCATTTTTCCTGTATTCTTTCTTAGCTCTTAATCCTGTTTATATTTCATTTACAGAATATTTTTGTATTTTTTAATTAAAATATCTCTTTTCCAACCAGACTGTCAGCTTCATGTAAACTAATTCTGTCCCCCTCAAAACCCCAACATTATATTCCTAAAACCTAACACAATAAATGGTGTCGTGTTAAGCAGCCAACATTTATTGAATTAAGTAATTGATTCAATATGTGAATAGTCTCTATAATTATTTGTCATAGTCCAGAAGAATTAAGAATCCTCATAATATTAAAATAAAAAGTGCATAATGCAGAAACCGAAGGGTATTTAGATGCTGTTTATTCCAATCTCTCTCCATTCTACAGATAAAGAGGCTGAGGCCAAGATGCTGAGCTAGATCAAGAATCTCGTGCTTCCCAGCTAGTTAACAACAGAAGTTAAATATTAGGCTCTGATTTCATTGGGTTTTCCAGGATATCACTCTATCTGATTTGTGTGAAATGCATGTGGTTCCTACAACTTCTGAGGAGTGGAATACTGAGAGCGGAATACTTCCTGGGCACCACTTTGATTTGATTGTAAATGATTCAGTAGGACTAAATGGGAAAACCAGTTCCTTCTATGAGGAATGTAGAAAATGCAAATTAATGTAGAATTGTGAAGTGGCTTCTCCATTACACTCTGACAGTTATGGAGGACTAACTGACAGCAATTTGTGGACTAGCTAACATGATTAATTTGGAATGTAAAGGCTATGGGTTTCAAAAACTATCAATTCTCTAATCCTTCCTCTGGAATGAGAATATCAATTTAAGTTGAAATTAATGCTAACCTAAAATGTCTATGGACATTCACAATTCCAGCCTCATCCTTTAAAACTCTGCTATGTTCAACCTACCCATTGACCTTTTCTTTGAATAACTCATATTTATATTATATTATATTTCAGATCCTTTGCACATGATGCTTTTTCTGCCTCTAATGTTTGTGTTCCTTCTTTGCCTGGGTAGCTCATACTCATCCTTCAAAACATGAGTTGAAAATCACTTTGGAACAAAGCATCTCCTGATTTCCCAATAAAGAATTAGAGTCTGTTTCCATTGCAACCATATCCATACTCTGATTCTCTTCCAATATTCCAATATAAACTTGTCATTTATTTGTCACTCCCACCTGATTGGGCCAGCTAGAAGGCAAGGATTTTGTCCTGTTCAAACTTTCTAACTCAAGTGTTTGACATCATGTGGAATGCTCATATTTTATTTGCAAAAAATCATACCAGTGAGCATTTTCATAGATATATGAAATTTACCCAACCTATATTAGAAAATATTAGAAAAAAAGCCTATTCTCAGAAACTGTCTAAGTTTAAAAATGCATGTTTTGAAATAAATATTTATCAGCAATCATAAGCTTCTGCATGGCCAAATGCATAGAAATTATGTATCATGATAACTGACCATGATTTTGTAAACTATAGGATACACGAGCATCACATCAATATGATTTATGCCACAACAGATGACAAACTAAATCAAATTGCCTATTTTGTGACTGCTCATGGTAGGCACAGAAACAATGGCTCTGAATGAACAAATAGACTTATCATCACAGCAACATCCTAATTGAGCTCATTCTGTGGACTGAGCTTATCAATGTATTTAGGTACGAGTTATACAATATGGATAAGCTTATCACTTAAGGCCCCTTCAAAATAATTAAATGGAAAGAATAGTTTATCTTCAGTTAAAATACTAGGTTTATTTCCTGGCTACTGACTCAAATGACAGAATAAAATAAAGATGCAAATACATTCCCTTGTAGGAGCCACAGAGCTTAAAATTAGTAGATCATTACATTCTCTATCCCTGGAGAATGAATGTATAATTTCTCATATAACTGGCTCAGTTTTTCATGATAATAAATCAAAATGTAGCAACTATATTTGATTCTCTACTTCTTTATTGATGGTCTGGAATCAAATCTGCTCTGATTAGTATTTTATCTGCTTTGTTCTCCAGGATCAGGTGGTGTTATAATTTTCTGTTATGACACATTTCCTTACCAATTAATGAGGGCTATGCTGGCATATGCTCAATTATACTTCATCCTGCAACACGCATTCTTGGGATAATCTCATCTCCAACTATGGCTACATTATCATCTGTATCCTAATACTTTCCAGGTTTCCATCTCTTGCTCAGACCTTTCTCCCAAGCCCCACATTTGTACAGATGTTGTCTACCTATACTTAGACTTGGATTTCAGACCGGCACTTAAAACCCAGCATGCTGAAAATTAAAATAATGAGTCCAAATAGTTCCCCAAATGGTTTCTCAAAAGTTCTGCATCATTCTGAGTTCTCATACAAATCAGGAACCTGGGAGTCTCGTTAATGTTTTTCTTCCTTCCTACACTTTTATCCTATTAGTTACCAAATTCTGTCTGTTCTACTGCACAAATACATTTAGTATAAGTTCCCTATTCTCTATTCCCACCATAGACACTCAAGGTCAGGTCCCAGCCACCATTCTACTATCTGATATTTATAAAATACGTAGTGTAAAATATATATGTCTCCTCCAACTTATTTCGCTTAGATTATTACATCAAGCCTCAAAAGTGGTCTCCCAGTCTCTCAGGCTTGCTTACTCCAATTCTTTTTTTCTCATTGCAGCCAAAGTAACTGGGTTTTCAAAAACTGTTCATGATTCTTTTGCCAGTTCAGAAATTCTAGGTTATCCTAAAAGAGCAAACAATTCCCAAATGTCAGTGGTTTAACAAAAAAATAAAAATAATAAATGGTTATTTTGTACATTTATCTAATGTACATTTATTTACTGTGGGTCAGCAGGAGCTTTATTTATCATGGGCACTCAAGGATCGAAGCTAATGGAGCTTCAAAGACCACTAGATCACTTCAGCAATAAGAAAGACTGGGGAGAATTGCACACTTGCTGGTAAGTAAGGCTTCTTCCTGGATGTAAAATATGACACTTCATTGACCAAGATTCAATGTCCATGCCTAACTTCAAAGAGGGCAGAGAAATGCAATCTTCTCATTTATTAAAGAAAGGAGAAGGAACATATTGAGAATGACATCAATGATTACTACAGCTTTGTGTTGTTCTTGGGAAAATATACAAAACCTGTCAACATTTTTCTTCTTCTGCAGCTTCTTGTCTGCAACTTATCCTGCTTTCCTGCCATACTGATTGTCTTAGTTTGCCAAGACTGCTATAACGGAATACTACAGATTGGCTACTTTGGATGCTAGAAGTCCTAACTCAAGGCATCACAGGCCATGCTTTCTCCAAAGTTTGTAGCATTCTGGCAATGACCCAATCTCTGATTGATCACATGGCAATCTATCTCCTTGTATCTCCTGCTCCTTCTACTCCCACTGCTCAGTCCTCTGTCTCGGTCTAGGTGTCCTCTCTCACCTTAAGGACCTCGGTCATTAAATTAAGGCTCACCTTGATTTAATTTGGCCTCATCTAAATAGGATCTTCTGAGATCCCATTTACAAATGAGTTCAAACACACAGGACCGGGGCAGGGGAACACTGGATTTGAATATGTCTTTGTGGGGGACCTGACTTAATCGAACATTTTGATCTTCTCTCGGTCCCTTGAAAATGTAACAATCGCCATCCCATACATTCTCATTTTGCATGGAATGCTTTTTCTCCATACCTGGGCCTGACTGGATCCTACTGCCCATTCCAGTTTCAGTATAAGAAGCATTTCCATATTCTTGCACTATGTAGGTACTCATTCTATTCAATCCAAGAACATCCTGGACTTTCCTTTCACATTTTACTGCTTAACTGTCTATCTTAACTGATTGGAATTTAAAGTCATAATAGCAGGAACTGTGTAGGTAAAACTGGATTCCATGGTATTCTTATAGCCTGCCCAAGGACCTCGTACAAAGCAATATTTATTAAATGCTTTTGGAATGAATACAGACTGTTTGTCATTGGTTCATTCATCAAAAAAATCTATATAACTTAAAAAGATTTGTGGAAGAGCCAATAACACCTTTAAGATCAAGATATTGGGAGTATATAGATTCTTATGGAGTACTGCTTTTTAACAAGCTTCCTAGGTAATTTTTATATAAAGGTATAAAGAGGTTTGGTTATCACTATTCCAAGGAGGGTGAAGGGATTAAGAAATTACTCCATGGCCATGTGATATATGTATTGAAGAATGGGAAAGATCATAAAAACATGGACATTTGGGAAAAGGAAGCAATCCCCAGACTCTTTCTCCTTAGACAGCTTATTAGGACCTTAACATCTAGTTCTTTGTGAGCTACAAAGTCATTCAGTATATAAATTCAGAGTTTGCAATTGCAAGAAATTTCAGAGTTGGTGTAAACTAACATTCCATTTACAAAAATGGAAACTGAGGACAGAGAGGGTGATTTGAATATGGCTATTTTGGGAGTTTTGAATACTTTACAATGGCCTTTCCATCACCGCAATATATTTCTGGCCTGAAGGCCTGATCTGGAAATGCCAATTGGACTGTGGTTGCTTTCAGTAATTTTCTCAGTTCCTTCTCATTAACTATATAGTTCACCCTTAACAACAGTTTTATGCCTCTTTGATTTCCTAACACTTTCATTTCTTTCTCTTCTGCCTCTTTCCTCACATTCATTTAAAACTGATTCACTTGGTTCCTGCTTCACTTAACATCATTTTGAACAACTGCACATCATTTTTGAGTTCCCACCAAGTGAGGAAGCCATTGCTACATAATAATCATGTGTCAGTGCTCTGTAATGGAAAGAGTTCATCATCTGAAATCTAGAGAACTAAGATCCAGTCTTGATTTTGATATGCATTAGTGTTATGACAAACACCGTTCATTCATTCATTCAACAACTATGTATTGAGTATTTACTTTTTACTAGGCATTTCTAGTTGCTGGTGGAAACACAGCCATATTTTCTTCCCTCCTGGACATCATGTCAATAAAAAAGACAGACATAAAACAATCAATTCAACTATTCACTATGATTACATCTATATAGGTAAAGATTGGACTGCTGTGGGAAGAAAATAGATGCATACTTAACCTAGTCAAGGGTGGCAGAAAAAGCTTTCTCAAGGACATGTTGGTTAAGTGGAAAACTAAGAGTTGTTTAGGAATTAGCCAGACAAAGGGGAAGCTCTAAATAGAGCTAGGAGAATGTGCAGATTTTCTGAGATGGGAAAGAAGCTGAAAGATCAGTCTGAGTAGAGCTTAGTGACTGTGCTAGTTTGAAATTATTATGTACCCTAGAAAAGCCATGTCTAAATACTAATCTAATCTTGTTGGGCCAGACCTATTGTATAGGGTGGGAAGCTTTGATTGGATTGTTTCCTTGAAGATGTGACACACTCAGTTGTGAGTGTGGCCTTTTGATTAGATGGAGATCTGACCCCACCCACTCAAGGTTGGTCTTGATTAGTTTATTGGAGTTCTGTAAAAGGAGGAATATTTTGGGGGTAATCTCAGATGCAGATGATTGGAGAACAGAAGTGACAGAGCCAACACAAAACCCAGATGTTTGGAGATGCAGGATCCAGCAGACATCAACATGTGCCTTCCCATTAGATGATAAATAAGCCAGAACCTGGAGAGAGCCAAGGTAAGCCATGAGATGAAACCCAACCCTGGAGAAGCCATGTGATGAACCCCTAAAGGAAACAGGGACTGAACGCAACAGAGCCCAGGATCAGGGGACCAGCAGATGTCAGCCAGATGTTTTCCCAGCTGACAGAGGTATTCTGGATGGCATCACCCTTTCTTGAGTGAAGGTAACCTCTTGTTGGTGTCTTAGTTTGGACATTCTTATGGCCTAGAACTGTAAAATCACAGCTTAATAAATTCCCTTTATAAAAGCCATTCCATTTCTGGTATGTTGTATTCTGGTAGCTTTAACAATCCACAACAGTGACCAAGCAAATGCTGGGCAGGAAATAAACCCAGAGGAGAAGAAAGGGGGCAAATCATAATTGTATGCATTGCTGGATGAAACTAAACAATCCCTGCCACCAGGTGGTTGTTTGTGTCTAGTAAGGCCATCTTTGTGTGAAGAATTTGAAAGTAAAATAACAAAAGTTGTTACTATGCAAATGAAAAGGCTTGCTGAAAAATTCAATAGATTTCATTTGTAAGCATCCTGTTTCCTCTCTTCTCTAGCAAAAGAAACTTTAAATCCAGAGGTGTCCAGCAGAAAAAGACTAACTCCCATTTAAAGAAAATTATGCTATATGGCAGGATGGGGGATCATTTGCTTCTGCTTTAATTTTTCAGAGAAATCAAGAGCAAAATTTGAATTTGGGGTGAGATGCTTGACTGACTGTCATTTGTGAAGATTTCAAAATAACTGACCTGTACTAATGGAGCAATGCTGATGACCTGATAAGAATTGCTCAAGTGTTGAACTGATGTCTTCTGATATCAACACTTCAATACTTTCCCAGGTACAAAAGGGGTGCTGCCCACATACCAATCCCTGATCATCTACTTTTTATCATTATTTACATAAAATCTTATTGTAAAACAGCTTTTACTATCAGAAAATGCCCCCTCAAGAAGTCAAAAGAGCTGTACAAAATGATGCAATGATAGGCTTCCAGTTGGAGAAATAAAAGAGATAAGAAAAAATAATGGTTAGATTTTAGTTCAAATCCTCAATAATTAGTAAATGATCAAGGAGGCAAGGTCTCTCACATACTGTTACCAGTTCTTGCCTTTCAGAGAATAAGCTTTTAAGAATTGTGGAGTTGTTAATAAAGTATAAAAATTAATATTTATAGAATGAACCATATCCTATGTATTTGAGCCAAACAGCATCCCCTTTATGAGCAAAATATTTTCCTTTTTGGTTTGGCCATTTGGAAAACAAGACATTATGTTTCCCATTGTCCATTGTTGTGAGTATTCAGATTTCCACCATTATACTGTACCATTACTCTCTTCCTCACCCCATAACCTTACCAAAATGGATGTTAGAAGTAAAATATATTAGGAATTCTTTTTAAAACACTGAATTTGGTGGAGAGGGAATCTAATGCATATTGAAAGAGTGCTTCCTGAAACAAAAAGATTTTCCAGAGGAGAAACACCTAAGGCATAAAGACATATATCTTTGATGTCCCTCTGTCTCCCTGAACCACCACTGACCTTGCTAAATAGCCCTTGTAGAATAAATTGCCCTAAACTCAAGAACCAATTACCATCATATGGAATCCCTGAGCTCAGCTGGGCTCTTCTAGAAAAGTATTCTTGATATTAATCTAGTGTGTTGGAAGGAGGGCTTATTAATTAGATGCTGAGGACCAATTCCTGGCATTAATGGATACCCTCAGAATATTACAATAAATTAGTAATAGAACAAAAGTCAGTCAACTCTTAATACCCAGTGGCTCAGCTTGAGCTGTCACACGCTAATGGGCGACCACTATCTGATCCCTTCCTTAATCCTACAAGATCATTTTCTACTAATGAGGTAAATGTATAATGCTAACTAATCACTATCACTTTGCTACTTTGCTAACATTCAAAAGCAAAAGCAAAGTTGGTTCTATTTGAGTTTTATCTTAGCCTGTCCACCGATTCAATTAGCATATGCAAATGAATTTATTTTAAAGGAATAAATCACTTTTACTTAAATAGTCTTTCTCTTTGAGCAATTACCTGGAAAGCCATTCCAGCAGCTATCAAAACTTATTAGAGTTTACAGTGATGATTTCAGCATAAGTATAACCAATTCTTGCATTTTAATTCACAGTTCCAAATGCTTATCTCTTACCTCTGATGATTTTTTCATTTAAATATTTTAGGGTATTAAAAATATGGCCCACTTATCGGGTCATGTCAGAAATCTTTGTTTAAAGCAACAATGCTCATAGACTGGGGAGATGGAATAGCATCTGATAGTAAATATGAGGCCAGCTGAGAACATTTACTTCCTCCAGCCTCACAACCATCAAAATTACTTCATAATAGCAACTATTAAAGAAATTTCTGTTTGTGATCATTCATCCAAGCTTACATCATTTTAAAAAGATCTGAAACCATGCAGATTTTAGAGAGGTAATTTTACTAGGGGCATAGAAAGTTGAATATCTTCTTATTTTCAGGTCATGAATTAAAACTATCACCTTTCTCTATGCTATGCGGCATGAGCTCAAGTAATAAATAACCTTATCCTCAAGTCAGAAAAATCTTGGTTCAAAGTTTGACTCTGACACTACTTACATACAAGATCTTGGATAAGTAATTTTGTCTTTCTGAAAAACAGTATCCTCATCTGTACAGTACTGATAAGTTTTACTAACCCACCTCAGACTGAAACATACCTAAAGTGAAAATGTCCCAAAAGGATCTTCAAGTTCAGTCTTAATTATAGAACTAGGGCATGTTAGTTGAGTAATTCATTATTCTTTTAAAAATTCCTTATTCTGTACAATATACACATAGTTTTCTATTTGTCTAACAACTTTAAAATATGCTTAGTAAGTCTGACTCCCATATTCTGTTTAAGCATCTTGTTTTACATTATGTACATAGATTAAAATTTCCTATTATCCATTTAAAAAACCCTATTTGTTTAAAAATAGAATGCACTGAAGTCAATTTGGAAAAATAAACAAATAGTAGGGATTATCAAAGACAATTCTGAGATAGAATTATGTTGGGGCTGCTGAGAATCTCTTTTGAGAAAAAAGAAAATATAAATTAACAATCACTAAAATGATTAGAGCAGAAGTAAAGTGAATCACTGAAGAAGACAAAAAAAAAAAGGCCAAATACCAAACTGAATATAAAAGACTATATAATAGTAACACATAGTAAGCATCTCAAAGTAAAGTAGAGAAAAAAGTTCGATTTAATAAATATTCTGTTTGGTGATATCTGGAAGCAATTTAGGAATATAAAAAAGAAAATCTGTCTATATATAAATATATAGAATGTATAACCACAATTTATACTGGGTATGGAAAAAAACTTTAATTTCATATTCTAATGAATATGAATTGAGAGTCACTTTCTTGGAAGACTGTATGCAGCAGATAAAATTTTGGCGCTCAATATGTAGGTCCATTATAAAGGTTAAAGGATGTTTATCACAGAGAATGAAGATTGACTTACATTACTGGTATTTGCCACTTCTGTCTATTTGTATAATTTTCAAAAACAAATGAGTATCATGCATGACTATTCAGAGAAATAGTTGTAAAATATTCTAAAACTGCAGAAAAAAATCTTAAATGTAAAATATTGACAGTTCATTGTACACATTAAGAATTTGACTATAAATCCAAATAGACAAATCACTATTGCAAAGAAAAAATAAAGTTGGTAGTCTCATGCGCTCCTATTTCAAAACTTACTACAAAACCACAGTAATCGAAGCAGTGAGGCACTAGCATAAATATAGACACACAGAAATATGGAAGGAATTGAGAGACCAGAAATAAAACCACACACCTTTTGCCAACTGATTTTTCACAAGGGTGCCAAGCACATTAACTGAGGAAAGAATGGTCTCTTCAATACATCCTGTTGGGAAAACTGGATATCCACATGCCAAATAAAATGAAGCTATACCTCTCCCTCACATCATATGCAGAAATTAACTTAAAATGGATTCAAAGACCCAAACATAAAAGAACTAAAACCTTAAAACTCCTAGAAGAAAGCATAGGGGAAACCTTCATAACTTTGGATTTGGTAGTGATTTCTTAGATACAACATCATAAACACAAGCAACAAAAGAAAAACAAATAGATAAAATGGGCTTCATCAAAATTGAAATCTTCTATATTCAAAAGACACGATCAAGAAAGTGAACAGAGGGCGGGCCACGGTGGCTCAGCAGGCTAGAATGCTTGCCTGCCATGCCAGAGGACCTGGGTTCGTTTCCCAGTGCCTGCCCATGTAAAAAAATAAAAATTTAAAAAAAAAAAAGAAAGTGAAAAGAATATACAGAAAGGGAGAAAATAATCATGAGCCATATAGCTAATATGGATTTACTACCCAGAATATATGGATATTGCAACTTAACAACAGACAGGCAGCTCACCAACAAAAAGGCAAATAATCCAATTTAAAAATGGGCAAAAGATTTGAATAACTAATTCTCCAAAGAGGAAGCACATGAAAAGATGTATCTGCTGGTCTCTCCCTTCTCTTCTGGGTCTCCTTGCTTTCAGCTTCTCGCTTCCCTGCTTTTTTTTTTTCCCTCTCTCTCTGTATTCATCCCATTTCTAAAGGACTCCAGTAAGAGGATTAAGACCCACTCAGAGCCATGCCTTAATTGAAATAACTTCATCTAAAGGGACAGGAAAGGGTTAGATGTAAGAACATGTTTTTCTGAAATATATATACAATTTCAAACCATAACAACTGTGAGTACTACTTGTTCAAAGAGATGGAAAAGGAGGGGTAATAGAGGTCAGTGATGGTGGTACAATATTTCAATATAGTTAATATCATATTTGAATGGGATTAAAATAGGAAATTTTATACTCCATATTGGCTACTGTAATCAAAGTTTTTTAAGAAGATTTCCATTGTATTAATTATAAATTGGAAAAAGAATGAAATAGAAAACTTTTATCCAATTACAAAGAATTAACAACTATATACAAATTATTCATTCTCAATAGGCATATGCAAAGAATATGTAAAATGTAATCCACCAAAGTGAGATACAAATAGTAAATAAACACAAGGAAAAATCTTCAGTGCTTGCTAATAATCAAAGACAGATGCATTTCAAGACTGTGGTATAATACTTTGTACTTGTTAACAAAATCCGAAAATAAAAATTTTGTAGGGCTCTGTGTCTGATGAAATCAGACTTGCCAAATACAATCAACATTTTATTAAAAAGAAAAAACAGAAAGAAAGTAAAACAATTCAAGCTAGTAAAACTAATAAATGCACAAAACACGGCATCCATTAACTACAGTAGTGAAAAGTAAAAAGCAAACTATATGTACCCCAATAGAAAGCAGTTAAGTAAATTGTAAGACAGCAACCCAGTAAAATGTTATAGAGCCACTAAACATGCCAATTGTGAAAAATATATGCCTCTAAATATGCCAATTGTGAAAATTATATACCAGAGAAAAAAGTTTATAACAATGCTAAGTTAAAAAGTAGAATATAAAATTATGTGAAAACTCGATATAAACATATAAAAGTAACTTGAGAGTGATGGGAACTTAGAAGATAAGACTGGTAGTTAGCTGTTTAGGTTAAGGAACAAGCCTTTTTTTTTAACTTTAAAATTCATTGGGCATTGCTATAGTATGATTTCACGTGGCAAAGAAGACTATAAACTTAATTTCAGCACATCTCTCCTGAAGGCTATTACGCAGGTGAGTAGTCAGAGCTAGTTTGAAAGGTACTACCTGGTCATCTTCATTATCAGATCAGTGTTCACACACTATGCAGTGAGAATCAGAAAGTACTATGAAAGGAACAAGGACACAATTTCAACCAAACTCTAAGTTATGCCCTGGGTGGAAGTAATGGGTTCTTTCAGTTGATTTGATAGTGTTTATTGTTCACATGTGCCTCATTTTCTAAAGATTTTCTAGGGCATTAGATTAATTATCATATCTTTGTAACAGAAAAATCTGCCTCAATATCTTTTTCATATAAAAAGGAGAGTAATGTTTTTTTAGACCAAAAAGCATATGCTTCCCACAAAACAGAAAAATGATTCTGGATAAAATGCCTTGCCTTTTCAGTTACATAGATGTATGCCCAAACCTCGGATTTATGAGACCTAGGCTGGGTGATCTTGGGTAAGTTAATTAAGCTTCCTGATTGAGAGTATTCTCATCTGTGAAATGGTGGTAATGACAGAACCAACCTCTTGGTATCATTATAAATGAAATAATATCTGAACGGTTTTAGACACGTAATACGTGCCAATAAACGTTGATTCTTTTCTCTCTTCTATTCCCAGTTTAGGAATAAAGCAGGAGTAAACTTTAGGTGACTGTTCAGCAGGCTTTGCAATATCCATCCAGCTTTCATGAACTTCCTGCTGGAGCCCATCATACCTTCTAACCTTGCATTGCTCACACAGGGGCATGGGTTGTTTGCAGCTATTCCCTTCCCCACCTGGCCCTACGTGTTAATGCAGATTCCCATGATTGTCCTCCAAGGGCATGCCGTTGAACAGAAATATCATTGCTCAAGTTGGCGAAGTGACAATCCCCCAAGATGGGTCTGCTTGCACTTACGAACATATTCTTATTTCCAGCAGTCCTGTTGTCTCTCCTCTAGATAGGCAACATAAAAAAAAAAAAGTACTCTTTAATGCTTCATGTTGCTAGCATTCTGTAAATAAGCAGCACAGCATGACAAGGTAGTGTAAACGGAGGTTCGCCAGTTAGGCTATTTGAAAGCCAACAGCTCCAACTCTTTCTGGCTGTGTGATCCGGAACAGCATTAGAGTTCTGTGTGCAATTTTCCTCATTCTTTAATTGGAAATAATAATAGCAACCACTCATAGGATCACAGTGAGGATTAAGTGAGCGAATACTTAGCACAGGTGTCTGACAGATAGTATGTGCTCAATCAATGCAGATTATTATTAATCCTTCTAAAGGAAGCTGGGAAGAAAAAGGGAGAAAGGAATTGCAAAAATCATAAGGAAGGACAGAATAATGCAATGGTTAAAACTCTCCTCTGGTGGCATAGTTGAAATTTACCAGCTATTTGATTTGGGGCAAGTTACCAAGCCTCTCTAAGCTCAGGGCTCTTACACATAGAACACTACATACTTGTTCTGATTTATAAGATGCTGAAAGTAAATCACTTTTTAATATACCAAAGAACCTGGCAAAAAGAAAAAAAAAAGGATGCCTAATACATGTTACTTTTTAAAAACACTAATAAGTGCTTTTTATTAAATAAAAATTACTGCATTCTGTTGAGATAAACTGAATTAAACTGAACCACCTAAATCAATACCAAGGAACATTCTCATATACCTCTGGCCAAAAGATTGACTCTCCAGTTCTCTCGCTCATTTACCAATAAAGATTTACAGAACATCTATTTGTGGCTGCTGGCAATGGGGGTGGCCTGGTGACTATGAGGCTTATATCCTAGTGGGAGATAAAGGCAATGAGCAAAAATAAAACTAATTGTAGAATGTGTGTTACAAAAGGTACAGTGATAGGTTAGTCTGGAAATGTCTCTCTGAGGAGGTATCAGTTAAGATGAGGCATAAAGGACACCAGTAGGAGAAATTTCCAGGCTGATGAAACTGCACAGACAAAGGCCCTGAGGTGGGAAAGTCTTTGTGGCTTAGGGGAAGCAAGAAAAGGTCAGTGTGACAGGAATATAAGGAGAAAAAGTTGAATTTGAAGAGCTGGGAGGGTGACCAGATCACGAAGTATTTGCTAGCCATGATAAAGAAATTAGATTTCCACGCAGTGAGAAGCTACCAGAATGTTTAAAGGGGAGAATGATGTGATGTCATTACACTAAAAAAAAAATGTGGTTGTCACGTGAAGAATGGTTAATGTGGGGGAAGAATAAAAGAAAGCCCATTAGGAAGTTACTGTGATTCAGAAAATGGCTTAACCAAGATGGTGACAGAAGGAAAAAGAGAAAAGGATGGATATGAGGTCTAGTTTGAAATTAGGATCATGATCTGAGAAGCAGATGAAAGAAAGGGGTTTTGGTAAAGAGAAAAGTGAAGCGAGAAACTAGGAAGTGAGCTCCTAGGATAACACAGTTTTCCCAAACCTCAGGTTCTTTCAATTCTACCTAGCTAGCTCACATTTAATGTCTGGACTGACAGAAAGCAGCTCCATCGTCTCCACACCGACATGCCCCTTCTCAGAACTAACCGACTATTCAATGCCAACTTCACTCACTCACCGGGTTTCTTCAAATTGCAGTCCTTGTGTCCATTACCTATAGTTAGATTGCAAACAATGGAAAAGTAGGAAAACGTTTAACATCATGCATGGACATGTATTATGTGCACTTGTAAAAACTGACACTTTAAACTGTCCATACAATATACTGTAATGCTACTGACACTTTCAGAAGAGAAGTGCCCCATTTTTTTTTCTGTAGAAGTGAAAAGAGATGTTGATTTATTCTCCTGCCCTGCCCACTTGTCCTCTCACCTAAGCCAGGCACTGGGGCTACAGGGCCAGAGAGATGAAGTTCAAACGTACTGGTAAAATGTAAACAGCTTCCTTAGCTGTTAATGGCCTTTAAAGTTTTGTAATTAAGGCAAACTGGCAAAGTAAACAGACAATTAGCCTGTCCTTTTTGGGGTATCAACAGGGGGAGAATCCAAACATTGGCTGGAACAACTCAATGGATAAAGAAAGCCTGTTGGGCAGTGTTGGATTCATCTGTCTACTGTTTTAACAGCTCACTGCCAGGGGCTCAGCAAATTCAGATCGCAGGAATGAATGAAGCAAGGAATGAATGAATGCTCTCCTTTACTGCATTTATCAAGACCAGAGAACCGCACTGAGTCAGAAGCATTGGCTAAACAACTTTAAAATGATGTATGCTCAGCTGAGTACATTTGTGTTCGTCTACACTTGCATACACAAAAATATATCAGCAAACCAGAGCCTGGATGTTTAAAATCTGAAATGACGTGGCGTTAGTTTGGCCATAGTTTATTTTCAAACATGCTGCATCTGCAGAATGTTGTGCAATGATGATGAAAACCCTTTCAGAATAATTACAGTCCAATCATTTAGCACTGAGCTCCTTCTGAAGCTCACTGTCATTTGTTCAGCTCCTTAGAAATTAATGCCGCTCGCCACAGTGAGGAAAGTACCGCTGCAGAAACTTATTGTTGTATTTTCTAATAATGAAAATTTGAATGATAAAGTGGAATAGCATCAGCTGGCCTTGGCTCATCTGTATTAATAATTGACTGATGTAATCTGTCTTAACCCCTCCCTGCCTCTTTCTCCCTGCTATTTTCTCCTTCAGGGCAAAATGTTTTTATTCTGCAACCGACAGGAATTTATATTAATAGCGCCTTATTCTTTTCAAGAATATTGGTTTGCACTTGATCCTACACATTATTTTTGTTCTAAATTAGAGTGGTAGCTAAGCCGCAGTTTTCTAGATGCACAATTTGCCTGGAATTTTCTATAATTTACTATAAAGCTAAACTACATTGAGCTCTGAGAGGCTTTTGTGGACTCCCTCACTTTATTTACGCCAGGAACATGTTCCCTGCCTTACACTGGCCTTTGACTTGTCCAATTATTGGAGAAATCTTCTTCTCTGATTAAACTTGCTCCTTTCCATCCCACTGCCAATCTGGTTAAATCCACCTATCTTTCAGCCTATTGCTCATGCACAAATGGGAGATAAAAGCAAAAGAAAGAGGAAACAAGTTCCTTTTACAACAGCCAAGCTTTGCAGTGACCCTGCCAAATTGTGGACAAGTAAGCCTTAGGAGGAGCTCATTGCAAAGCCAGGTGGTCATACTCACCAGAGGGTGACCCTAGAAGTGTCCTCACTTGGTAGTTTATAAACTGAGCTCTATATTTTAAACTTTAGGGGGTGGATACATTGGAACTGGAACTTTGGAATAATTAGCAGGTAAGATGAACCGTGATATCTCCCACCCACCTCCCATATCAACCAGAGTAACTCCTCTGTTATCCATCTGTTTATGGTTCTATTAGATGCATGTGAAAGAGAGTTCTGCAGTTTAAAAAATACTAACCATTAGTCAGGTGCACAGGCCCTGCTTTTGGAATCTGATGCATATGTTCTACCATGACCTGGCACCTCTTTGCTGCCTGAGTTTGGAAAATGCATCAAACTTCTGTTTCAAAGAAAGGCATTAACTCCAAATGGCACTCCCAAGTCTAAGACAAAGGATCAAAATTACTTCTTACATATACATGACTCAGGTCCTGTGCAATTATCATTTGCTCGGATCCAAGTTAGCCACAAGGGATTTCATTCACTTCATTCATGTCTGTGTTTCAACATCACCTTATCAGAAAGTTCTTCCATGGCCACCCTTCTAAAATAGTACCTGTCTCATCACCCTCCAGCCCTTTATTTGATTCATCTACCTCCACGGCACCTGGAATTATACGCATTAAGTTTTGTTAATAGTTCACTATTTCTTCTCACACTTGAATGTAAGCTCTGGGAGAGGAAGCATTTGTCTTTTTATTGAAAGGATTGGAATAATGCCTGGCACATAGGAAACCTCAGTATATATTCATTAAATGAATAACTCAGCACTTCTTATTTCTCAAGTATTTATGAAGTAGTTATGATGAAATAAATTTAAGGAAAGGAAAAAAGAGGCTTAAAATATCTTGAAGGTAGGATTCCTGGATTCTGGTCTTGTTTTCTACTTTTAATTATCACTGGTTAATATTTAATCAATGAGTTGATCTCTCTGGACCTCAGATTGGTCATCCTTATATGAGAGGTTCCAAGGGGCTAGGATGATATGATTGTATACATAGTGTGTTGGACAGATTCTACAATGGCACTCGTGATCCCGGCCTTTTGGCATTCACATTCTTGTGCAATCCCCTCTCCTTGAGGGTGGATGGGACCTATAACTTGCTCTGAACCCACAGCATATTACAATGGTGACAAGACATAAACAGTTAGGTTATGTAGGATTATAATATCTGCCTTACTAAGAGATTCTCTGCATTGCTGGAGTTTAGGAAGCTAGTGGCCATGTTGGGAAGGCCCACACGGCAAAACTGGTTGCCTCCAGCTCTCAATGATCAAGGAACTGAGGCACTCAGTCTGACATCTTACAAGGAACTGAATATATGGATTTAGAAGCGGATCCTTCCCCAGTCAAGTCTCAGATGAAACCACAACCCCATTTGATACTTTGCTCCTATCTACTACTAAAGTACAGTACACAGCTGTGCTGGTTTGAAAGGAGGTATGTCCCCTAGAAAAGTCATGTTTTAATCAAAATTCCATTTTGTAAAGGCAGAATAATCCCTATTTAATACTATATGTTTGAAACTGTAATCAGATCATCTCCCTGGAGATGTGATTTCATCAAGAATGGTTGATAAGCTGGATTAGGTGATGACATGTCTCCACCCATTTGGGTGGGTCTTGATAAGTTTCTGGAGTCCTATAAAAGAGGAAACATTTTGGAGAATGAAGGAGATTTGGAGAGAGCAGAGAATGCTGCAGCACCACAAAGCAGAGTCCACAAGCCAGCGACCTTTGGAGATGAAGAAGGAAAATGCCTCCCGGGGAGCTTCATGAAACCAGAAGCCAGGAGAGAAAGCTAGCAGATAATGCCATGTTTGCCATGTGCCCTTCCAGATGAGTGAGAAACCCTGACTGTGTTCACCATGTGCCTTCTCACTTGAGAGAGAAGCTCTGAACTTCACCAGCCTTCTTGAATCAAGGTATCTTTCCCTGGATGCCTTAGATTGGACATTTCTTTAGACTTAATTGGGACATTTTCTTGGCCTTAGAACTGTAAACTAGGAACTTATTAAATTCCTCTTTTAAAAACCATTCCGTTTCTGGTAGATTGCATTCCAGCAACTAGCAAACTAGAACAACAGCTAAGTTGAGAGGAGATGGACACAAACCCACAGAAACTGTGACATAATGAATGGCTGTTATGTGGCTGTTTTCAGTCACTATGTTTATAGTAATATTGCTACATAACAGTAGATAATTAATACAGACATGCAATATCTCCTCTCCTGAAAGAATTTCAGCTGGGGTCTGAGAATACAGACAAAATTTGAAGACACGAAGATGAAGGAAATATCTCTTATCTCAAGATTGGGTCTACAATCCCAATCTGTTTCTTATCCCCATGAAAACCATTCTATAAAATGTACCAAAGGAATAAGAACCTACTTTTACCAAATATTAAGGAATTCTGTGTCCCTAAATATACTTTGTCACAGATTCACCTAATTTTCATTTCCCTACATGCCAATTAGTTAATTTAAGCCAGCTGTTTTTCTTAAAGTTCTAAAAGAATATTTGTTACATTTGCTGTGTACTTGTGTGGTAATGCTCTTAATGCCATGGTTATTTGTAAGTATCAATTTGAATATTTTCAAAATGCATCTCAACCTGAAGTCTACAAGAAGTTTTAAGATGTCACCCTTGAAGTGAAGCATGCATGTTCCTAAACTACTCAGCCATTTTACTTGCATGGAGGAACATATCTTATGCAAACAGCAAACTTTGAGGAAAGGGCAGAAAACCAGCATTTGAAAATTTTTTTAGAAATCAACTGGACTAGGTCCTTCATTTTCTAGATGAGGAAAAGGAAAGTTAAATGTCTCATCCAAAGACACTCATCAACATGATAATAGTGTGGGGACAAGAATTTATATCATAAATCATGGAATGACAAATGGTGATTTTCAAAGTTGAGCTTACCAAATTCAATTCTTAGGCCGTAGCAGGTTGTAAGGGTAAGACCACATGGTTAAACTGAAGGGAAATCAATATTCATTCCATAATATTTACTCAGAGCTTATCAGAAGGTCTCAAATTTGGGGGTTCCTTGCGATAAATGAATGAATGCATAAATGAATACAAGGTTGAATAAATGGATAGATGGATAGGGTAGAATAACATATGTCTGCTCACTTTATTCTCCAACATTTCTGAAGTCTTTGAGATTAAAATTTACCATCACCAGGGACTGGCAATTCATTTAATGCCAGTATCTAATTAATCACTACATGACAATGACTTTTAATAACTCCTGTCCCCAATTTTCTGCAGGTAGAAAACAAAATGTTTGATAAAAAGGTCTTTTTTTTTTTTTTTTTTTTGGTAGCAGGTACATGGGATCGAAAGGAAGGCAGATATTGAAGTCTTAAAACTGATTTTAAATCTTTAGCTTGGAATTCCAACTGTGCTTTTCCTGGCCCAAACTTTAAGAATAAGAAACTGCTACTGATTTGCATCAAGGAATTTCTATGCAAGGAAATATACTTTGTTGGGACAGCAAACAACTTACAGCTACATTTTCCTTCAAGTGATATAACTGCAATAAAGGAAGGATTTTTCATTGTTGTTGTTTGACAGTGGATTCATCCGCAGATCTCAGTACACACCAGTATTCTTCATGGATACAACATTAGAAAACACTATTTTAGAAAATAAGCTCTTCAGCTGATAAAGCCCAGATTCAGATCTTTCTATTTCCAAGAACTGCCTGAGATGGTGGATTTCGATGCCTATCCTGACTTTTAGGAAGATAGGCTTATCGTTTTATTGGGCTCTACAACTTGTCTGGTGCCTTTAAAAAAAAAAAAAACTGCTGGAAAATAACAAGAAAAAAAGTCTATTTGCTTGCCCTATGCATCATTGTGTGTTGTTCTGTAGAAGATTTGCAGGTGTGAAATTATTTCCCAGAACTACTCAAGAACATTGAACAGCACCTGTTTTAAGGAAAATATGTAAAGTTCCTGATGATTGATTTTGATATAGAGATTGCTTTTCTCCAGATATAGATGGAATTTCTTTTCATTGACTATATATTATGTACTTCATTCTGTTTCATTTGATCTGTTAGGTGGTGAATTTTTCAGTCATCTCAGATGCTTGTCGATCTTGATCTTTTCCAAGTTTTTCAAGATTTATTCTTATCAAATATTTATGCTAAGGAGATCATTTGCCATTCTAGATCTTAGTGATGGCATCAATAAAATGGACATGATAATATGGACCTCATGGAATGATAGTGAGATGTATTGCAAAGTAAATAGCACATCACAGTGCCTGACATATAGTAAGTGCTCAATAAATGAGAGCTGATCTCACTAACATTAAAATCCACCAGTGCCTCCACAGCCACTCTCGTCAACTTGGTGGTCATTATCACCACTAGCCTTTGAGTTCAAGACCATTTCATCATTTTTTTCCCTAATTTTAGGAAGATAAGAATAGAAACTTTCTGTGAAAAAAAAGTTGGGTGGGATTTAAAATGATCAACTTAAAATATATCATCATTTACTTATGGTCATCTATGACCACAGTAAAATGACACATAGCCAACAAACATCCATTGGCAATGGATGTTTCCACAGAATTTTTTTGTTTTATGAAAGTTCTAACTAGTCTTCCATCGTTTTATGGATTGAATCACGTCCCCAACAAAATCATGCTCAATTCCTAATCCCAGCCCTGACGGTGTGGACCCATTTGTAAATAGATCGTCGAAGATATTATTGGTTAATGTGAGGCCAAACTGAGTCAGGGTGGCCTTTATCCAATATGACTGAAGCTCTAATAAACGGTGGAAATGTGGACAGAGGAGAAGATGGGAGACAGTGGAGACTAAGTTACAGATTGCTGGCAAGCCACTACCAGAACAGTGAAAATATCAGAGAAAGCATGACCCTGCCAATGCCTTCATTTTTGACTTCTAGCTTCAAAACTGTGAGACAATAACTTCTTGTTGTCTAAGTGAATCAGTTGGTGGTGTTTGTTATAGCAGCCCAGGCAAACAGAGACACATTGCACATGCCTTAGCTGCTTTCTAATTCCTAGTCATGAACTAGATTCATAGAGTATCCATTACTTGAAGATCCCGTTTTTATGGACTCAACTTAAAAATAGTTTATGCTAGAACTCTATATTACTGTGAATAACATGATTGAAGATTTAAATCTAGGTAGAAACTGCAAATACCATTTTTGTTAAGAAAGTGAAAAATAAGAAAATATTTAAAGATTCATTATGAATATCAATGTTTTCAGGATTTATAAAAAGTCAATAAGCAAAGTAAAATGAACCATTTCCTTAAAAGATGAGGCTACGTAAGCATTTGAGCATCTACTTACCACTTGGAAACTAAACAAAGAAGGCATATTCATCCAGTTCCTTTGCACAAGATAAGTCCTCCTTAAGACAATATTTTAATCCAAAGACATGTCAGAGAGGTGGTCCATTAGGAAGATACCACAATCACTTTCAATTTCCCTGTGGCTTTTTTCAAGGCTACCAGCTGCTGATATATCAGCAAAGAGTATGATTTTCTTAATGCAATAAAAGTCCCAGAGAAATCAAGAAGCAGGATGTAGCTCAAAACTTACCTAATATAAAGAGAGGGAGGAGATCTCCAGGGATTTCTATATTTACTCAATAATGAGTTTGGTTTTGAGTAAAATCTTGAGCTCAGGTGTCCTAACTGATGTTTAGTTATTTCATCCATGGCCAAAATTTCTCAAAAAGTGTAAGACTTTAATTTTATTTACTGAAGAATTGTCTTGATAAGTTTGCTCAACAAACAAGTGTTTACTGAGTGTGGATTTTATGATCTTCCATGGCACTGAATATATAACAATATCAGCTATCATGTATTCTGTGAAAATATGATCATTTTCAAGGAGAAGTTTAAATAGTGAGGCATTTATTAATTTCAACAACAGTAAATCTGGTGTTTCAATGAGTAAGTCATGTTTCCAAAGATCTCGAGTCTTTCCATCTTTCTACCATCCTCAGCTTTTGGTGACACTTTTTCATCATAATCAGAAATGACTGCCACTGAACCAAGCATCCCATATTCATGCTACAATGTCCAAAAGTAGGAACAGAATGACTGGCTTCTTGTGTGCCTTTTTATCTGGGAGGAAAATCTTCCTCATATATCCACTCATGTCTCATTGACTAGAACTGGGTTACATGGCCAGGCTTAGCAGTAAAGGAGTCAGAGAGCTGCCTGAAGGACTGGCAATTTCAACCACTAGAATGGGAAGCAGCCTCTGCCAATGAGGTAAACGGTGCTAGGAAGCCTGTAGGTTAGGCAACTAAATTAATGAATAGAACATCTCTTGAGCACTTTCCTTTGCAAGACATTATCTCAGGGTGCAAAGAAGTCAACTTTGTAGGCTATGGTGAGGAGTTTGGATTTTATTCCAGGTTTAGTGGGTTGCTATAGTCAGGTTGTTGAAAGTCCACTTTGGCTGCAATCTTTTCTGGAAATTTTCACTTAGAACATTTTATGTCATTGCTTATTATTACCCAGTGAACTTATCTCCCCTGGCTCCTCTCCCTTGTCTATGGAACTCCAGCCACTCTGGTCTGCTTGAGATGCCTTGAAGACACCAAACCAAGATCCAGGTGCAGAACCTTTACGCTAGCTGGCCTGCTCAAGATCACACAGGCAGACCTAGAGTAAGAGCCTAAACCTTGCTCATTTTCACTGCCCTCGTTACATCTATGGAAAAGCTTCTACAGAAACTCATGCTATGGCTTGTGGGTTCCTATCCCTTTAACTCGGCTTTACACTCTTTATAGTCTCTCCTCTCTGAAATAGGTTATTTGTTCACTTCTTTGATTCTGCCTCTCCAATTAAAACATCAGGCTTGTGAATGTCTTATTTATTGTTGTAGCTTTAGTTTCTAGAACAATGGCAACATTTGGAATTTTTTGAGGAAGGGATGTAGGAAAAGGAAGCCAAAATAACTTCCTTTTAGAGTATACTCTGGCTTTCTATAGTATTCAAATCCTAGCAGCACATGCCTGGATTTGCTGCACCTGAGAACTCTAGGATTTCACTCTCTTTTTTTTTCACTTTGCCTTTAAAAGGGTCAGACACACACAGTTCTCCTCCCAAAACAGGGTTTTTTTTTAGCACACTTCTTTCTATTTTACTTTTTTTCAGGTAGAGTCACCCTACCTAGCCATGAAATTGGGGGGAGGGAGGGGACTTCTGTTCATATTTACAAACATTTCTAAATATTCTAAATATCAGTGCATTCCTGCAGAGAGGGCTCCTGCTTTAACTATAACAGAACAGGTGACTGTGAAGTATTTCTAAAATAGAGACCACCCAGGCTTCAATTATTCTCTTCCCCCTACCCTCACCTAGTTTGATTTTGTTGGATGGCTATTCTCAGCAGTCAAAATCTTGTCCTCCTAAACTATCTTTTTGTAAAGACGTTGCAAATTGTTGAGTGATTAACACTGATTTGAGGCATTTATTTCATCACATTCTTTCTGAAATCGGCCAAATGGACTCGGGGGAGGAGAATGCTTGAGACCTCAGCTGGGAAGGCAAGGCAATGTGCTAAAGGGGAGGAGAGAGGACGCCAAGATGCGATACAGACCAGCCTGTGTGAGCTGCAGAATTCCTATATGGTGGGGCTTATCCAGGGATGGCAGTCAGATGCACCCCTGCTGTACTTTTATGGTAAGCACACGGCTATTTCTCAGCTTGTGAGCTAATTTCAGGTGTGCTAGGGTGGGGAGGTAAAGGAAATTATGGGGGATGCAAGACTAAAAGAGACATCTCTCTCCCCTCAGCGTGACCCCATTAAGTCAAATCTCCCCCATTTCAATACCTACCTCCTGCTATGCCTGCATGGTGGGGTGAAAAGTTTAAATGGTTGTAAATATCTGTAAGACAAAGAGAAAGTCTCTGAAGATTTGACATGTGCAGAGTAAGAATCTCTATTTAAAAAAAAAAAAAAAACTGAGCATGATCTGAAATTAACTGAGAAGGTGCTTCTTGGAATTGTCTGGAGCCTTTGCCATTCAGTTAGAGAGCTGTGTTCCTAAAACCAATGCCAATGTGACACCTAGCGGCCGCTTCAGGTTAACCCTTCAGGTGCTGAACCCAACAGCTCGGCCACAAGGCTTTCAAATCCTCGCTCCTGTGGCCCTCACTTCACTTTCAGTGGAGGAAAACTCTTTTTTTCCCACCCATGGGAAAAGTCAGTGATCAGAGAACGTGGAGAAAAATGCTAAGCCGTAGTTTTTAAAGGTGACACCCCAGCTTTTGCAGACACCCTCTGATGTGTGAAGTATCTCTTCCTTGCAAATCTGTTGGGAATTTTCCCCACCCCCACCAAACACCTGTCTATTTACAACTACAAATACCTAAGGACCTTTCCTTGATATTCTAAATAAAAGTTTGCCACTTAAAACTTTGATTTGATGAATGTCTCAAGAGATTAGACTGGGTTTTCTCCTGGAGATTTTAGCACTGGCACATTTTCTTGAAGACACGCTAATTATTCAGAAGTGTTTATACAAAAAATGAGCCACGTTGGTTTCACTTATTTGTGTGCATTTGGGTTTTTTGGGTTTTAAATTGGATTTCTTCATGCACCTGGGATGTTTTTAGCTTTTCCCCCTAAAACACACATACCATAGTCCAGTCAATTCATTGTAATTTTTGTTTTGAACTGGAAAACAAATTTAACTTTGGTGGTCCATTCTCCTAGGAGGCCCCCAAACCTCATTCTTGGGGTCCACCATCTTACACCCCCTGGAGAAGTGGATGCCTGTTCTGTGCATGATGAAAAACACTGTAACGTCGTATTCCCTGTTTCCTGACTAATCTGGTCAACTGGTCAGCCCTAACAGTCACAGGGAGGCCCAAAACAGTAAGGTCCAAGGTAAGATGGGCTCAGCAGAACTGGCCTTTGGCTGACACTGGCTCAATATTTTCTGTTTGGTGCAGGGAGTGCCAGTGGGAGAAATGCAGGGTATGATTGTAATGGTCCATCCATACAGAATTCGTACTTTCTCAGTGACTAATGAGGAAGTTAATTCTGCTGCCCCATCCCAGGTTTAATTAGGAGCCTGAAACTAAGGGCTTTTGTTTTAACTATATTATTATTATTATTATTATTACTCAGTTTTTATCTATAGGCTGTCATTCATGAAGTCTTCGCTATATACCAGGCCTTGTACTCGATCCCTTGGCATCTATTACCTATACTAACCCTCAAGAGGACCTAAAAATGGAGCTGTTTTATTCTCATCTTAGATATAAGAAAACTGAGGTTTAGTGACTCGTTTAATGTCCTTCAGCTTATCAATGGCAAAATTGAGATTGAAAGGCTTTTGGCTCTAAAGCCAATTTCCCATACCTGGGCTTCTCTTAGATACTGAGGAAACTTTGAATTAGAGACTCTGTGATATAAAGACCCCCCCCCCATGTATTTTATAATAAGCAGTGTCTCTTTGAGAAATATAACAGATATACATATACATGCATATTTGACCATGTACCAAAGGGGTATGATGTTAGAATGCTCTGATCCTAAGTTACTGGAAACTCTTGCTTTGAAAACTGAGCCCTTTTATCAGCTTCGTGGACAGAGTTCATTATGGAAGGTCTTATTTCCTTAGGACAGCCCTAAACACGGTCCACTTCTATTCTTTATCTTTCATTCTTCCTGTTTTCTTAAGATTGTCACCTACGCATGGATGATACTTGTACAGACAAAATGGGTGGCTCACTTTATATATCCTTCAATCTTGGGCTCACGTATAGTTAAGACCCCCATAATGAAAACCCAGACTATTTTGAATATAAACCCTTAAGCTTTGTAAATTTCACCTTGGATTCTGAGGTAAAGGTAGCTGCTTTTAGTAACAAGGATTCAAACCCTGGACATCTTAAAGATAGAATTATAATTACAACCCTGAAATTTTGCTTGGAAGTAAATAGGAAGCAGTTTTTCCTGGTTTTGGATGATTAACACCTTTTTTCTTAAATAAAACTGCAAACTTTATTTAGATATGTGCAAGAGTCCTGGATTGCTGCCCATGGGGAAACCACAAGCTACTGCCATTGAGGGAACAGACTGCAGTGCTAAAGAGTAAAGCATGGGAGGCAAGAATGTCTGGTAACAATCCCACCTACCACTTCATTACGTCACCTTCTGGACCTCTCTGTCCCTCGGTTTCTTCACGTCTTGCATATGTTAATTAATGAAAGTAATACGTGGAAGTTCATAAAATAGTCTCTGCAGCAATGTATGCAATATATTAAATTTGTATACTAGCACTAAGATTACCTGTGCACATACAATATTTGCAGTCCCCAATGCCTGTCCTTCAGGAAAGCTTGCAGGAGGGGGTCCTCTGCATAGGTCTCTGACAAGTGACATTTATGAGAAGTGGGAGCCACTTCACCAGGCATTTTTCTCTCTCTCTGGCTTGCTCGCTCATGCTCTCTAGCACACACGCAACCCGCAACATGCAATTGTTAGATCAGAGTGAGTCCTCACGTTTTTTTTTTTCTCCAGATGATGGATGGCAAAGCTAAAATAGGTCCTCTTGAGATAATGTTTTTGAGTGTCCAGCTGGTGGAGAGAGGAAAAGCAATTTCAGTGAGGCAAGAGCCTTCAAGAACAGATTTGGAGAGAAAGTATTATCCTTATGTTCTAGAAATAGAAGTGCCATGATGCAGGCAGCAAGGAATTAAGACTATCTACATAGGCATTTTATAGCTCCATGAAAGACCAGATGATGGAAGGTGGGAAGAGCAATGCCAAACCCCACCTTGGCCAATTAGCCTGCTGGAACCGTAAAGACCTGACTGGGACCATATCCTGCCTCAAACACTTAGTACCTCAGTTGGGATGTGACTGTGGTAGAGGCAGCTCGGCACCAAAGTTCTAATGGAGCAGACACCTCCTGCCAGCCCAGCACTTACCTAACAGACAAGCCCAGATACCGTCAACCAATCGGCCTCACTTACAGACTCTGCTCTTCCTGTATAGGATAGAGAGAGTTCTCATACTGACTCCATTTCTCCTCCCCAGATATCTACTCTGTGCTGGCTGGGGTTCTCTGACTATTAGCAAAACTTTGCCACTCAGTGCTTAATCTTTGTCTTTATAATTTTTTTCTTAAATACTGCTTAAATATATTGAGCAGCTTTTAGGGACTTTTCCCTTTCAAGTGATATTCACTGAGGACTTATTATGTGCCAGGCACGATGGAATAGAATGAAGAACAATTTAGTCAAGATCCTGCCTGCTAAGTGTAAGGGAAGAAGACAAAACACAAGTAATGGGTAAATAAATAAGACAATGCCTAAGTGTGACAACACATACTAAAGACACATTGCAGATAACCCAGGAGGAATGCCTACTTTACACTAGATGGTGAGAAATGTGCAGATTGAGAAGTAGCAGCAACCCTTTATAGAGCCCAACCAGTTTAATAGTGACTTGAAGGGCATGTGCAAAGACCCTGTGGTAGGAAGAGCTTGGTATGATCCAGAAACATAAAGGAAGCAAGTGTGCTTGGAACAGAGAGCAAGGAAGAAGGCAGTGATTCAGAAAATGTTGGTGACTTGGGCATGGATGAATTGTCCATGGTTATATGATTGGGATTTATTCCAAAAACAATAGGAAGCCAATGAGCTTATTAAACAGGATTTTGAAAGGATTTTAAAAGGATTACTACGGACTTGTATGGTGAATAAATTGTAAATGGGCAAGAATGGGCGCTGGAGACCAGTTTGGGGAGCTACTGCAGTCCTCCAAGCCAGAGGTGATGGGGGCAAATGGAAGTACATCTCATTTAACCATTATTCCTTATATGAAAAGGAAACTTTCTATTTTCTCAGTTTTACCGATGAACTACCAGTGGTTGCTGCCTCAAATTACCCAGCTTCGAAGTAACAGAATCAGGACTCACACATGGAGCAGTGTGGCTCAGAAGTGAGTGTTCTTTCCACTAAACTCACAGACTGGTGCCTTACTGAGGATGACAAAGGAACCTTACAACAAACTTCCAGAATTCCTAACACTTTGTGATGCTTGCTATGGAACAGGTAGCATTGTAAGTGCTCCCAGTGCATTAGCAAACTTAATTTTCACAACAGTTCTATGAAGTAGATGTTATTATCATCCTCATTTTGCAGATGAGTAATTTGCGTCTTAGAGAGAAGTTACGCTACTCAACAGCACAGGCAGAATTTCAAACCAGGCAAGCTGGGTCCAGAGGCAGGTACTTAACCACTAAGCTCTTTAAAGGAGGGGAGGAGGAGGACAAACCTCTTTCACTGGCCATTGTTTTTACACACCATTAACCCCCTTCAAACCTCTGGTTAAGATGAGGATTTACACAAAACGCAAAAAAGCTTTTTATGGCAATTTCATCAAAATGCTAAAGATTAGACAGTCAGGGCTTCCTACGCACTTCAGAATAGAATAAGAGAACATCTCAGAAAGAAAGTGAACAAAAAATTTATCTTGTAACCATTCTCAAGTCCCAGAGTCAACATTTCCACCGGGTCTGCTTTTTCTAATATAAACGTAAGAAGAGACAGATTGAAATGGCAAACTGAACTGCTCGGTGTTTCCAAAAAAGCCATTTCTCACCGGCAGCTTCAACTCAATACACATTTGTTCGATAGCCTTAGAAAATGTTCAACAAGGCGGGGTTGCAGAGTCATGAAATTAATCACAACACAGTCCAATATTTTAACAGAACAGGACTGACCCAAACACAGCAGCCTCCATTCCCTGGTATTGCTCTAGAGAGGGTTTCTCAAAGTCACCTGAAATAGCCACAACATAGCTCACAGCTTTCCAAGTGTTTCCATCCTGACCTTAAACCCTTGTTTTAGACTCTATTTCCACATGCATTGTGATTGCCCAGGACCCCAACACTTGTGTATGTAAAATTCTGCTAATTTAGGCTTTGCAAGGACATGTGCTGAATCCCCTGCTCTTTAAGTGTAAGGATCTTAGTTTATCAGAGATAAGATAAATGCAAATAGGCATCTTGTGCTTTTCCTTCTGATTCCTTTAACTTCTGCTAATAATATTGATGGACTCTTGGAGGTTTTACGTGCATAATCTCATTTAATCTTCCCAACAAAGGAAATCATTATTACCATTATCACCTCCATTTTTCTTAGGAATGTTAAGTAACTGGCCTTAAGCCAGTTAGTCAGAATTAGAACCCTGGCTGTCAGATTCTAGAGCTTTTTCTATCAGCTTATTCTGACATTCTAAGTATACTCTAGTATGTAATGTGTATTCTGATACATCCTTTCTACATAAGCCACATAAGCACCACTGCCAACACCAATGCCCCTTTCCTCCTTCTGAAAAGAATTTTCAACATTCTGTGCATTATGGATTCAGCCAATATACCCTGAAGAGCTTAAGTCTGTGGTTTTCAACCCTAGGTGCAAATTTATAATCACATAGGGACTCTTTTTTTTTTTTTTTTTAAGTCCTGATGCCTACTCTGAAAAATTCTGATCTAATTGCTCTGAGGTAAGACTTGGGCAGTTGTATAGTTTAGAGCACTGCCCACCTCCCCCAGGTGATGGAAAGATCCAAATGGGTGGAACAGGCTGTGAGCCAATTAAGGATGTCACTCCCTCTGTAAGTTGCAATGGTTGCCATAGACCAGAAGTCATCTAGTCCCAAATGTGGACAGGAAGGCTCTCGGTCTGACTTAGAAGGCAGGGTAAGGCTCCCCCAAGACACAGGGAAATATGCTTCAAAGACTATGGAGAAAAAACATGCCTCACATTGATAGTTGATGCATTTTAAGAGACAGGAAGAAGCAGAATTTAGAAAAGATCAGGGATGATATTCTAATAAAGGGACTTATAAAATTCTTATCAAATTTTCCATGACAGACAAAGAACTGGATGACAGTTTTACCTATCCATTCCTGAAGTGTGCTATGTAGTCTATAAATCTCTCCAGGTGCTAGGAGGCCAACTAGTTTTTGTTTCTTTGTGTTTTGTTGTTCTGTTTTGTTTTACTTGAAACCACACGACTAAAGTGTGGGTGGGAGTGGGGGAAAAGGAGGGGAAGAGAGAGCAGAAGTGGGTGGTGGGAGGGAGTTTTAACTGGTTCTCATAGGAGGAACAATATTGAAAATTTGAAGAAAGCACAGTTTCCTTTTCAATAATAAGTCTTGCAATCAAAATCACTTTTGATCTCAGGATTCCACAGCGCCCCGGCCTCAGAGTGACTGGAAACTTTTTGAAAACACATGTAGATAAAACAAAATTGTGAGGGTAACTACAGTGTTAAGAACTTAATCAACGGCTGCATGACAGTGATGATTCATTTCTCATAACAGAAACCAAAGCTGCATATCTTCTCAACATCATGATTGTGTTTTGAGTATATGATTTAAAGTGAAAATAAAGGCTTTCAAGTCTTTTGTGCTGAATACAAAATCCTGGTTCTGCTAGGGACTTGGTCTAGGACCTGGGAACTTTATTTTCCTTTATTATGAAGTGGAGAGAATAAAGTTTATCTTCTAGCATTTCTAAAGGATTGAATGTGCTAACACATGCGAAAATTCTGGAATAGTGCTAGAAGATGGGTCTAATGAATGCTATTTGATTTTCTCGCTTCCTGCCCCAATCTTTTTTTTTTTCCTGTACTTTGGTAATTGAAAAGTTAACAGCACTCTGAGCTTCAGTTTCCATATATTATAAGCCATATAGCATAAGCATTCCCAATAGGATTATGAGGGTTACATGTTAATTACTCTGTGAAATGACTTTGCAAAATCCGAGTCCTGTGGTAATATTTGTTTATTTTAGGCAAGTTATGCAAGGAAATGGACATTAATCCTCCATCTAGGACCTTTTCTCATATAAAGAACTCCTTTTCATAAATAGCTGTGAGGCTGAAAAGATGAACACCGACAGAAAAAGTGTTAGCATATTCATTTTTAATTCAGTTCAAGCATCCATCACTGGCCAACAGGTCACATAGCTTTGTGTTGAAATCTAGTCCCTGAATCTTCCCTACTACATAGCAAATGTGTCACATGCTACAGAAGTTATCGTGTTACAAATCGGGAGTGCTCACTTACTTCTCCAAGTGGCAAAATTGCTAGTGCTAAAAGTTATACAGGATTAAATCAGAACAGACTTTGCACGTTAAGAGTTGATAGATCCATGCATGTTATAACAATAAAGCATGAGGTCAACACACACTTCCAGACACACACTCGGCACCCTTCATTTTTCTCTTCCCTTTGAATTATTCAAGTGTCATCCCAACATCCTAAATGAAATCAGACAGAAGCTGAATTACATTCTTTTAAAACTGGAATGATCACACATCAACTTGCATTAAGTCCCTTCCCTGTATATCTAATGATGCAACACAGAACTCTGAAAGTACATTTTGACCTCCATTTGCTGTTCTCATTTGTTCATCCTTCTATAAATTTGACTGGATCTCATTATAATTTCCGTAAATGCGCTAGATATTGCATTAGTAATAAGACACATGAAACTTTTAAACTGAACCCTTCTCCCACTCTCCATCCTGGACACTCAGAGTTTGTGGTCCACATGTCTGAGTTATCTATCTGCCTGCCACTTTTATTTGTTAATGCCTTGGAATTGGTTTTGAATGAGAAAGAAGTGGACATCCACACCACACTCTACATAAGGAGTATAGGAAAGACATCTGCAATCACTGTCGCTGGTCAGCTTCCATGATGAGTTAAGGCAATGGCAGGGACTGCAGTGGGATGACAACTTCCAGGGTTACCAAGCTCCAGCTGTTAGTTACTTCAACTAACAGGGTTACCAAGCTGCCAGCTATTAGTTACTTCCTGGAGTCCTTGTCCAGGTCCTGTAAGACTGGCCAATATAAAAGGGGTACATCAATAACCATCGACATTTTGCCTGACTGTCAAATAGCAATGAAAAAATATAATAGTGATAATTGGCAACCACCTACTTGTACAACGGAAGATGGCTAAGAAAATTGTGGTTCATTTAGCAAAAGATATGTTCTGAAGTCATTAAAAATGATCATGTTTATAAAGAATGTTTAACATGAAAAACTTAAGATGATGCTATTTTTATTCATGATTTCCCCTAATTACCAAGCTTCCCAATTTCAATTTTTAATTCATGAACAGGTATTACTTTTTAATAACAGCTTGAGACATAATTTACACATATGTAAGTCACCTTTTTAAAGTATACAATTCAGTGTTTTTTTTTTAGTATATTCACAGTTATGGAACCATCACAACTAACTAATTTCAGAATATTCTCATTACTTCAAAAAGAAATTCTATGCTCATTAGTAGTCATTCCCCATTCCTCTTTCCTCTCAGTCCCTAGAAACTGCTAATCTGATCCCATCTCTATAGATTTCCCTATTCTGGACATTTCATATAAATGGAATCATATATATATATATATATGTGACTTTGTGTCTGGCTTCTTTCATATAACACTGTATTTTTTTTTTTTAATTTGCATATGGGCAGGAGGTACCAGGGATCGAACTCCAGACCTCCAGCACGGCAGGTTGGAGCCCCGCCCATAACACTGTATTTTTATGGCATATGTTGTAGCATGTGTCAGTGCTTGATTCCTCTTTATGTCTTAATAACCCATATGTACCATACTTTTTTTAGCCATTAATCAATTGATGGACATTTGGGGTGTTTCTGCTTTTTGTACTATGTGCAATGCTGATATGAACATTTATATATATACTTTTTGTGTAGATGTATGTATCCAGGTTTTGGGGAGGTTAACCTAGGAGTGGAGTTGTTGGGTCATATGGTAATTCTAGGCTTAACATTTTAAGGAACTGCAGAAATCTTTTCAATAAAAATGGTTGCGCTATTTTACACGTAAATGGTTTGTAATTAAGAATAAGAAAAAAAGCATTTAACAAAACTACCTTAAATTATCCAGTTTTGGCACACGGCAATTATGGAAGCTACAAATTCTTTTGTGTTCTTGAAGAGCAAATGTCTGAACTATAGCATTGCCTTTTTATTCACAGCAAGACTTAGCCCTCATACTTTTCATTTAAAAAAGATTAAGTCCCCCCATCACTGCTGTAAATTTAAACAAAATTGGAGATCAGTGAGAGAATTGAAATATTACAGAGAATCCAGGATGCACAAAGAGTAGGCTAGGAAAAGTACATAAATGAAATAGACACTAAGCAATCAACCTTAACTTTGCATATTTACGTCAGAGAAAAAAATGACACTGAGATAAATAATGTTGAGATCAGTCAATGTCCCAAATTAGGAGTTTAAAAATAGGCTTTGGGATAAAAATGGTATTTTTCCCTTTAAACGCTTCCGTCATGCAAAAAGAAGTAACTTGAAAGTGAAAGCAGATTTCACTAGATGCCACTGCCTCTATCAGCCCAGCGTGTGAACATCCAGCTGCTCTTTACTGCTTTGTACATTAGCAGCAATAATGGTCGAGACGATGCATCCTTATTTGCTGACAGTTGTGTTGATGATGCAGGAGGCAAAATAGCATTTCTCTTCTGGGCAATGTTAATTATGGAGTGCTGACAGGAGTTCAAAAATAAATCCACGTCCTTCACGTCAGTGCCCCATGTCAATATACATCGTTCCCTGACAAGCATGAGAAAAGGGTGCATTTTGCATGATGACTTTTTTTCCCCAATAGGCAAAAAAGATTCATGGTAGATTTAAAGACCAATATGAATGCTAGGTTATGTAAGAGTCAACAGTTTAGGAGACCTAATAATTATTTTTACTTCTCATTTGATTCTTTTGAGCAAGAAAAAAGTATATATGTGATCTTATGCCCCCTTTTTAGGGTGATATGACTCTGAGAAGTTAAGTAAAATAGGTCATAACTGGAAGAATATGGATTTTATTCCAACTTTCTGTCTCATCACCCTATAGACCATTCCAATTTTCCAGACAAAACTTCTGAATACTGTTCACCATCTGTAACATTACTTATATGGAGTTAGGATTTTTGAAATTTGGGCCATATTATGAATTGGATGTAACTGTACCATACAGTTCTTTAAGCAGTATGCATTTTCTTTTAGGAATTGATTACAGTGACCTAAAATATTTAGAACACTTGAATTTTACTGCCAGGGTTTAGCAGCTATCTGGTAACTATCCTCAAAATTACAAGGAAGCGTTAATAAGTATATATTAACCTCTAGTATAATTTTTAAAGCAGCCATTAGGATAAAAGTTATCACTCTCATTTTTAAGAAGAGAAGAAACTGAATAATGAAGTTTAGGCAACTTGCCTAAGCCAAACGACCAGCAAAAGTTGTATGCATATCCTGAACTCAGTTCTATCTGAACGTAAATACCTTCTCTCTCGTTATGCTCGCTTGAGAAAATCTATTTGAACCCTAACAAGAACACTATTAACACCTATTTTTCTCAGTGACCTCCCCGTAACAAGCAAAGTTTAATTAAATATTACTTCTTAGGTGATAAATATGCTCATTCTATTTCTCATTCCAAATAAAATGAGGCCTACCCTCCTCTGTGCCCACGAAGTTTTACATATGCGGCATTACACGTCATTATTTGAATACCTCTCTTCCCCTTATAGGCCAGGACTTCCTCAGTGTCAGAGAACAAGCTTCAGTCACTTTGATTACCCTACTCACATCTAATATGGTGCAACACAGCAATTAGGAGGTATTCACTTAGCACCCACTAAAAGAATAAGTGAGTGAATAAACGAACAATTCTTTAGCAGTGTGTTCCCATCTATTTCATGCTAAGGTTCACATAAGAAATAATATTTTTATGGCCTACCAAGGTGAATTGTTATGCTAGCTTGCAAAGAGAGGAGTCAAACCTGGGCATCCATCTACCTTAGTCCCCCTTGCTGTCCTGAAGAAACAGAGAGATTATGGTCTCAGTGAACCCATAACCCATTTGCAGCACAGCATGGTTCTGTCATGCACTGGTTGCAAAGATTTGGCAATGCACTGAGCTAATGCAGGGGTTTTAAGGTGAGATCCATAAATTTCTGTGGGATGCATTAATAGGCTTTACCCAATTCACTTATCTCTCAAAATTATCTTCAAAAAGCTTTATAGGTCTCTATCTGGTGCATATGTCTACTTTGCAAGTATAGAGTTTTTTAGCTCTTTACTCAAAAAAGTCATGGGATACTCTAAATTTAAACTGATCGATCCCACATTGTTTTCATGATATTGTTATGACCAAAAATCATCTTAACATTTATATAGTGTTTCATTTATTAAGTCAATAATTTTATTTTGTTTCCACTTTGACACTGAGGTGAGCTGAGCTGACTTTTTAAACAAAGCTCATTAAAATGTAGTTAACAAGTAATTTTCTTCATTACTCTTTTCTGTAGACATTATAGTACAGGCACAAGTATTTGCAACACAAAAACAAAAATTCTTGTGGGAATGAGGAAAGAGAATTGCGACTTGGAATTTATGGACATGAAGATTCCTTTCAGTCTTGGCATCTGCACAGTCAATATTTTCAAATTATCCTAAGAAGTCAGAGTGTGGGTCACTGGGAAGAAAGTCAAATGAATAAGGGCCAGAAAAAGAAAAAGAAGCAACTAGATCAAGTTTACAGAACTCAGAATCAGAAGAATCATCGTCCTGAACTAAAATTATGAGAAATCTTCGCACCTTTTTTAAATCCAGCCGGTGTTTCTGAGTATTTCTACATAAAGACGTGCAGCTGTATTTATAATTCCTGCATTTTCCATGGCTGAAGTGGTTCCTCTTTATTTACCACGGTACTCTAATGCTAGCTGAGCTATCATAGACTGTGGTTTGATCCTCTACCTACACCATTGAATTGGAAATTCTGACAGGAGAATATACTAAGTGTTTACCTTATTCTGTTCCTTTTAGACTGTGCAGATTGGGCTCAAATGCAGAGGTTTGGACAGATTAGGTTTCAGAGACACAGTCAAGAAATAATTAATAAAAAAGTTTTAAGAAAAAAAAAGAAGAAAGAATCCCTCATCTAGTGCCCATGCCAAGTGTGGGCTACTCTCAGTTATAAAAATACCACAAAAGGAAGCCTGGCCATCCTCAAGATGTGAGGTCACACCAAGGAGGACTGGAGGTATTCTAGAAAATCCATTGTCAATAAGACAGAACAGCGTTTTGGTGTAATTTGAGCTGGACTGGCATTAAGAGACAACTCATAAGTCTTAAAGACACTCTCAAGGGTCATTGACCGTTGACTCCAAAACGGGGTTCATGCCATTCCAGACCAGTACAAATTATCTGGAAAAGTGACATTTTATGAATTAGAATCTGAAAATATTGGGGCTGACAGTGTCTATTGAGTTCTTAGTTTGCACTAGGTACACTACTAAGTGTATAGATGCATCAAAACTCATTGATTTTTCAAAACAAATTTATGAAGTCAATGCTATTATTATCCTCTTTCTGCCAATGGGGAAAACAAGGCACAGGAAAATGAAATAACTTGCTCAAAGACAAATCTACTAAATTAGCGTTCATGCTCTTAAACATTATGAATTAACTAGGTACAAGGGGGAGTGATGCAGGTAGGATTTCTGGAAAATGAGTCATCTTTTAAATCATTATTGTGCACGTATAGATACATATACATACATACAAATATATATTGTAGGCAAATATGCACATGTACATACTTCTGTACACCAGAGAATACTTACACTCAGAAGTTTTAAAACAAATTGATTTTAGAAATATTTTCCCTTTCAGTGGACAACTAAATGATTTGGATGGGATAAAACAAGGAAAGATGGTCACTTATCCCTTCTTATTATATTCATATAGAAAGATTTTCTGGAGCAAAAATCTTCTCTTCTGTCCTGATCTGATTAAAGAAAAGAACATAACTAAAAGCAAGTATCTTGATTTCTAAAGAAAATTCAAATGACTTAATAGTTTCCATACCAAAAGAGCCATTCATTCATTTGTTCATTCAAATAATAAATATACATAGAGCAACTACTTTGTCCTAGACACTATATATATATATATATGATAAATCCAAACATATATATAATCATAATCAACAAAACAGATCATGTCCCTGACTCATGACCCTTGCATTTTATGATAAAGCTGTTATTATTTTTAAATAACTGTTGGCTCCTCTTCGCTCAACACTTTTTTTTATAATTCATGAGTTTATAAAGTTCAGCTAAGAAATTTTCAAAAGAATGAAATTACACATTGCAGGATGTATACACAGAATTCAAGATATTCAATAACCCTATAATCACTTAACCCAATTGGCACGGAGACAAGTTCTTAATATAATTTTAGTTAAACATTCCTGGAGGACACCCGTAAACAAGACAGAAGTTATACATTCTGGATTTGCATTTATCATTGCTGTACAGACAACCCAACTAAGATAACTTTCCCTCCCATTTTCCTCAACAGTGACTAGGCCTCTCAATCTCATGCTCAACAGCACAGTCACTTTAGATGGTTCAGCTCACAGCTCATATTCTAATGGAGCACAGAGTATTAGAATGGTGAATTATATGGGTGAGAAATAGGTGAAGGTACATAAGTATTTCAAATGGTCAACTAGGAAAAGGAGACAAAAATACATGACAGGAAAAGTATGTACTGATGACATGACTCTTCTTGGAATTCACATATAAATGGTTGTATCAAGTTGCAAATCACTTAAGACTCTGAACTCTGGCATCAGACTGTCATATATGAATAAAAGTTCCTCCACTTAATGGTTAGATGGTAGGCAAGGGTTAGTTTAACTGACCCAGTTACCCAGTAGGCTGACCTTCCCAGAGGCATTGCCTTCCCAAAGAGAAGAACCATTTGGAAACTGAAACCCAGGTAACTGGCAACAAATAAGCGCTTAAGGAAAACATCTTGATAGGATGCTGAAGAGACAGGGGAGGGCTGAGGACCAAGGAGCCCCAATATCTTGTAACTATAAACACAAGACTTGGATCACAGATTCTGATCACACCAAGGAACGGGCTAATGAGTGCTCAGTTATGAATGGTGAGGTAGAATATAAGGGATGGATCCATGTATCTGCTACATCATAGAGCTGTAAGCATACGGCTTGAACATCAGCTCTTAAACATACCAGGGGAGGGGACTGTGCTCCCTCAAACACACAGTTTATAAGCCCCGCAGTTCAAGACTGGGGCCACCCTGAAGTCTGATGCCTGATCAATTTTCTGTTTGATTAGCACTAAAAAGACTGCTCACCTGCTACTCTTCTGTCCCGTAGGTTTCCCTCTCAACAAATCCTGGTCCAGGCCTGGTGTGGGTTTTCAGGTCATTCACTCCTGATTATGCAATGTTAGATGACCTTGGCCAAATTATAAACTCTCTCTGAGCCTCAGTATCCTCTTCACCAAATAGGGATAATGACAGTAAACACTTCATTTGGTTTCTGTGAGGATTAAATGAGATAAGCTATGTCAAGTGTTTATCACAGCATCTACACATACACAGTGAAGGTTAAAATATGTTAGCTATCAATACAAGTTGGGATTTAATTCCAGTTTTTTTTCTTTAGTACCTATAAGGGAGGTGTTATCACATCTCAAAGGGAACTAGCAAATAAACTTCAGGGATTTCATTAAGAGATATAAAGAGTCCTTGCTATGCAGCCTGTGGCCTCGTTGTTTCTCTGTTGGTCTTTATCTGATGATGATGAGTTTGGTTTCACATCAGAGAAGACAAATGTATCTTATGGAAGAGAGATGACTTCTGCTGGGAAGCAGAGTCCTAATTAGTATCTAGGCAACTACAGGTACCTTTTCAAAAAGGGCAGAAAAAAGAGGTGGTGAGAGGGAGCCTAGTGGCTACTCTTTATATATATATATTTCATTCATTCAATCTTTCTTGTATTCAACAGCTGCACATTGCAAAGCACTGTTCTAAGCACCACGGTGGGAAATACAGACAAATCAGGTTCACACTAAAAAATAAGCATTGGCCTTTCCAAACTGATTCCTAGTACACCGACCTCCCAAAGAAGCAGGTGGCCTCTTGCAGATTACATGAAAACCTGTTAGGCAAAAGCACCTAAGACAAACAATTCTGCTAAAATGATGAGGTGGCAGATTATGCCAAATTTCAAGTATGTCAAAGAGCTGCAACTTTAAATTTTATACCCCAGCCCACTGATACTGCCAGAGAAGGGCCTTGAGTTCTCCTAGTCATGGATGCACACTTGGCAGAAAAAGACTTATGGTTGAGATTATGCTACGGCACATAGCTGATAGATTCTAGCTCTCGATTCTGCCAAAAGAGGCTGGTGGTTTCCTAGTTTCTTAAAGGCCTCTTGGAGTCTGATGCTTGGCCTTACTGGATGGCCATGTGCTCTTCCAGAAGGCAGTGGGAATTGGATACCAGAGATGTGCCACATCTATGGCACTGTGATCTCCCCCAACATAATGCTTTGTCATCAGTTCTGGTGTGTGAGCTGCCTGGTGATTTGCCCAACACACCTGTTACTCCTAAGAAGCTCAGAATATGGAAAAGATGAGATCCCAAAATGGCTTAATCTAAGACAGTTGAGAGAACAAGATGCCATGGAGAAAGCATGAGCCGTGTATAAGTGGAATCAACCATTCCCTCCACCAGTAAGCCTCCAGCTCTCTTAGAAACAAATCCCTGCATCTCTCATCATTTCCCTCTCCACAACAGGAGTGACTCTATTGTGTGGGATTAATATACCTGTAGCCTTTTGTTCTTGGAAGGCAAGAGGCAGGCTACATGCCTCCATGCAACTTAATTGTTTCATAGCAACAACTCTTACCACGTGAGGTTCCAGGACCAGATTGAGGAGTAAGATAAAAAGTTTATCTTGGCCTTATCTACAGAATATGTTTGCCAATACAGCTTTACAGAAAATAAAGCTGGTCTTTTAATGCCTGATAAAGTCAAAACTTCTTTTTTTGGGGGGGTCATGGGCAGGCACTGGGAATCAAACCCGGGTCTCCAGCATGGCAGGCATGAATTCTGCCTTCTAAGCCACCATAGCACTGCCCTGAAGCAGACATGGCTGCTTTTACTACTAGCAATGGTTTAATGATTTTATGTCATTGCAATAATAGAAACATGACTTTCAACTGTGACTACAGCATGTATGAGTCTATTTTTGGAAAGTTGATTGTGTAAAGGACATGGAGCTATGGAATCTTGGTTCCTGTTGTGGTTTTTTTTTCCCCCAAAAGGCTTAGCCAGTAACTCTCACATACCTTTCCCCTCTGTGGGCTTCTCATGAGTTTCTGAAATGAGTGTAGTGATTTGAAGTCCCAAATAATGGTTGTCCATATGCAAAAAAGAAAGAAAGAAAAAGAAACCCTCTTTAGAAACAGAGAAGGTGGCATGAATGAATCCAATTTTCCATCAGAAGAAACACTAGTCCAATACCGAGGTCGAGCTTTCATTAGGGGAAGAAGCAACCAAACAACCACAAAGCAAAACAAAAACAAAAAACTCAACACTCTGCCTCAGTAGAGAGCATGGCCACATAGCTTTCAGAGGCAAATGTGAAGCGATGAGACGTATAACCCACCCCACTGCGCCCGGGTACTGCCCACACATGTAGCCACCACTGCCAGCACCCACCTTCAACTTCCTACTTCAGATCTCAGAGCATCAAGGTCAAATATTGCATTTGTGTCCTTCATTCTAACCCCCTCCTGTCACGACCAAGATCTGTCAGTGTTCTACCTTTGTTCCTTTATTCTCAACTCCCCCCTCACCACTAGACCTCTCCTTTCAGTATATTAATATGCACATATCCTTCCCATCACACACACACACACACACACGTACACACACCTGCATGTGCACACATACATATGCATACACACAACCTTGCTTCCCTCTGCTTCTACTCTACTCCCCTATTTTCCATCTCCCATTTTTAAAACTCCTACTTTCTATCTTGCTTCTGTACAAAAGCACATGATTTCTCTTGCCAACTCATTTCAAACAATACATTACAAGTATACGCTGTTATGGCTGTTTAGTCTGTCCTTTCCCCTTCCTCTCTTTAACCCATGATGACGGACTTCTGCTCTCACAGATCAATGCAGACTACTCAGGGAAAACTCTTTATTTTTGTTAGAGAAGCTGTGGTTTTACAGCACAATCATGCATAAAATTCAGGATTCTTGTATTCTAGCCCATTGCCAACACCTTGCATTGGTGTTGAACGTTTGTGACAATTGATGGGAGCACATTTTTATAATTGTATTATTTAACTAAAATCCATAGTTTAATTTAGGGGTCACAGTGTAGTGAAGTTCTACGGAATTTTTAAAAAATATATTCTGTTACCAAATATGCAATCTAACATTTCCCCTTTTATTCACAGTTATATATATATTTCAGTGCTGCTAATTGCATTCACACTGTTGTGTTACCATCACCACCATTCATTACCAAATATTTCCATCATTCCAAATAGGAGCCCTTTAAATTTTAAGCTTTAACTTCCCATTACCTAGCCCCAAACTGTTCCCTGGTAGCCTACATTCTAGATTCTGACTCTGTGAATTTGCTTATTTTAATTATTTCAAAACAGTGAGATCACATAATATTTGTACTTTTCTGTCTGGCTTAGTTCAATAAAAATGATGTTTTCAAGGTTCATCCATGTCATTACATGCATGTATCAGGACATCATTCCTTCTTATAGCTCAGTAATAGTCTGTTGTATGTATATACCACATTTTATTTATCCACTCATTCATTGATTGACACTTGGGTTGCTTCCATCTATTGTCATTTGTGAATAACGTCTCACAAATATATGTTCAAGTCCCTTTTGCCCACTTTTTTGTACATTGTGTTCTCTTTTGTAAAAAATATTTTATTGTGAAATATAACATATAAAAAAGCAATACGTTTCAAAGTACATTGTAACAATTGGTTATAGAACTGATTTCAGAGTTTGGTATGGGTTACAGTTCCACAATTTTAGGTTTTTCCTTCTAGCTGCTGCAAGACACTGCAGACTACAAGAAATATCAATATAATGATTCTGCGGTCACACTCATCTGCTTAATTCTATATTCTCTGTTTTAACTCATCCTCTTTTTTTATTTTAAATATTTTTGTTGAGAAATCTTCACACACGTATAGTCCAACCATAGAATAAAATCAGTGGCTCACAATATCACCACATAGTTCTGTATTCATCATCATGATCATTTTTAGAGCATTTGTATCACTTCAGAAAAAAAAAAAGAAAAAAGAAAAAAAATCATACATCCCATACCCCTTACTTCTACTCGTCGACCATCAGTATTTCAATCTATCCAAATTTTATCCTTTATTTCCCCTCTTATTTATTTCTTATCCTTATTTTTTTTTTACCTATTTGTCCATACCCTGGATAAAAGGAGCATCAGACACAAGGCTTTCACAATCATATGGTCACATTGTAAAAGCTATATAGTTATATGATCATCTTCAAGAATCAAGGCTATTGGATCACAGTTCAACAGTTATAGGTATTTCTCTCTTGTCGTTCCAGTACACCATAAACTAAAAAAGGATATTTGTATAATGCATAAGAATAACCCTCATGATAATCTCTCTTTTTGAAATCTCTCAGCTGCTGAAACTCTATTTTGTCTCATTTCTCTCTTCCCCCTTTTGGTCAAGAAGCCTTTCTCAATCCCATACTGCCAGGTCCTGGCCCGCCTCCGGGAGTCAGCTCCCATGTTGCCAGGGAGATGTGTACCCCTGGGAGTCATGTCCTACATAGTGGGGACGGCAGTGAGTTTAACTGCTGAGTTGGCTTAGAGAGAAAGCCCACATATGAGCATCAAAAAAGCTTCTCTGGGGGTCACTCTTAGCCATAATTATAAGTAGCCTTAGCTTCTCCTTTTCAGGAATAAGCTTCATAGGGGCAAACCCCAAAACCGAGGGCTCAGCCTATTGATTTGATTATCTCCACTGCTTGTGAGAATATCAGATATATCCCAGATGGGAAAGTGAATATTTACCCCTTTCTCCCCAGTCCCTCAATGGAACTTTGCAAATACTTTTTTATTCTCTGCTCAAATTGCTCTGGGGTATATTGGGGCATCATACTAACCTGAACCAGCCAATAAGATCTCGTGTCCTATTCAAGATTCCACATAATTATTGTGGCCATACAAGTTAAATTTGATAATGTGCTACCCAAAATATAAATTTTGCACCAAATAAACATCTCTTCCTTTTTCCCCCTTTTTCAATTGGGTTGTTTGTCTTCATATTGTTAAACTGAAGAATTTCTTTATATTTTCTGGATATTAAATCTTTACCAGATATGTGATTTCCAAATATTCTCACCCATTGTGTAGGTTGTCATATTACTTTCATGTATAGTTTAATTTTTGTACTTTGAGGCACAAAATTTTTTAATTTCGATGAGGTTTCATTGAGCTATTTTTTTTTTCTTCTGTTGCTTGTGCTTTGGGTGCGAAGTCTAAGAAACCATTTAGAAACAAGGTCCTAAAGATGCTTCCCTATGTTTTTTTTCTAAGAGTTTGATAGTTACTGCTCTTATGTTAAGATCCTTGATCCAGTTTTGAGTTGATTTTTGTATGTGGTATGAGGTAGGTATTCTTTTTTTTTGAAAATGAAGATCCAACTTAGCCAGCATCATGTGTTGAAGACTCTATTCCTTCCCAATTTAATGTACTTTGCCATCTTGTCAAAAATTATTTGGTCATAAACATGATTTTTGAGCTCTCATTTCTATTCCATTGATCTATATGTCTGTTCATATGCCAGCACCATGCTGTTTTGATTATTGTGGCTTTG